>VFFE01009152.1:787161-832006 GCA_008921705.1 Burhinus oedicnemus | reverse complement strand
GCTCCTGACTGAGGGGACAACGCTCCGCGCCCCTGCCCCCCCGCCAACGCCCCTAACGCTTCTCCTGGCCCCGCCTCCCGCCACGAGCCGCTCTGCCCCCTTCCGCCACGCCCGCCCGCCGCCTTACCTCCGCCAGGCCCTGCGGCTCCCGGCCGCCGCCGATCAGCCACCGCAGCATCGGGAGCAGCACCTGCGTCCCCCCTCCACGGGCGGCTGACTACGGCAGCGGCAGTGTCCCTGCCCGCCCGCTACACCGGAGGCTCGGCGGGATGACCAGAGGCGCGGGGAAAGGCCTTCTTAGTCGAGCTCCGCGCGGAGAGCAGCCCTCCGGTGGGCGGGGCCGAGAGGGGCCTGAGCAATCGATCGCCGAGTGGGTGCCGCGGCGCCGCCGTGAGGGGCCGTGAGGGGCGGAGGTGAGGCGGGGGCCGTGAGGGGCGGCGATGAGGTGGGAGCCATGACGGGGTGGTGGTGAGGCGGGGGCCGTGAGAGGCAGCGGGCGCCTCAGGCTGCTTCAGATTAGCCTGTGGGCGAATCCTGCAGTTTAACTGCCAAGCATATTAATTCCATATAATGGACAAATATAATATTTATTAGCTTTTTACTTGCTATCTTCCAATTTCAGATTAAATTCATGCTACAACAAATGAATAATTATTACCATTTTATTGTGACCATCTTACCTGCTCCCTTAAGTAAACAACCACCAAAGTTTTCTGTATATATCAGATTTCCCTTGGCTGTGACTGTTTTCATTCTTCACTGAACCTCCTTCAGGTCTGCAATGTCTTTGTTGGGATAGAGCAACAGGTACAAATGAGGCTGCGGCATCGGGCTGAACGCCCGCTCGTAGGTCACAGCCCTGCTCCTCCTGTCTTTAACACAATGATCTTGGCAGCCTTTTTGAATTTTAGGTGCACATGGAGCAAGATCACAAAACGCAACCCAAAAGGCCTCACAAACCCCATTCTTGAGCAGGCACAGGTAACAAAGAAACCCCTAACATGTATAAATGTGTGCAACAGACACTGCTCTGTACATTTGAATCTACATTTCACTTGTTTTGCTGCCTTGTCACCCATGTTGTTTCAGGTAATCAACACGACACAGTATCGTGAGACATACCTGAGATTTCCCGCATACCTAGGGCAAGAGATAATGATGGTTTGCTAAAACCGGAATTTCTAGTAGTGACCAACCTGTGTGTGGAAAGCATGGGATGCATCCCGGGTCTAGGATGAAATGCTGCTGTAGTGACGTAAGCTTGACGAGTATTGGTGGCATGCAACTGGAGTGTTGCCATTTGTTAACTTCTGTGAATTCTTTGCAGCTTCTCAGCACGCCGAAGTTGATGACAGCCATAAACCAGTTTTAAAGCAGGAGATGTTTACTCCTGCTTCAGCATACTCCTGCTTTTCCATTTTGGTTCAGTTGTGCTAGATTCCAAGCTCAAAGATGCTGTTCCTGCAGACAAAGGGCATAGCCAGTGGGATTACTTTGTGTGTGCAGCTACATCTGCCATGGTACTATTTTGTCATCACCAATCCGCACTTTGGCAGTCTCCCTAAATAATTTGGTATCTTCTCCAAACTAGCAAGTGTTATGTTTCATTTATTGGAAGGAAGGACTGCACAGCATAACACTACTTACAGCTGTATGACCTGTAATCCTCAAATACAGTATCCGTAGTGATACCTCCAAAAATGAAAAAGAGAGGGAAGAGCACTTACTACACTAGATGCAAGGACAGAGAATGCTGCTTACTCAGGTTAGCAACGTGAGTAAGGATCTGATTTCTTCTTTAATGCAGTGAGGAAAATACACTGCTTGACTTTACCTCCCCTTTCGTGCCGTACCTTCCTGTTTAGCTGTTTAGCCTATGCTGCTGTATCACAATTCACACATCTAGAAGAGCTAGGATAGAAAAAATGCAGTGCAGTACCACGCCGAACAGCATCTTTGTAGATAAATACAGACCTTCATGGCAGCATCAGGAGGCTGAAGGTGTTGGTAAAGACCATGCTGGCCTGTGTTCTTCAAAACAGGAGGTAGAAATGCACCAAGTTCCCAAATGATGAATATGGAGCCCTACATAGGTTTCGTGGTGTATTTTGTTTGCATGTAAGGTTTGGGTAGCAAGGGGCTACAGGGGTGGCTTCTGTGAGAAGGTGCCAGAAGCTGCCCCCCCTGTCCGATAGACCCAATGCCAGCTGACTCCAAGACGGACCCACCACTGGCCAAGACTGAGCCTATCAGCGGCAAGGGTAGTGCCTCTGTGATAACATATTTAAGAAGGGGAAAAAAACTGCTGCACAACAGCAGCTGGGAGAAAAGAGTGAAAATATGTGCAAGAAACAACTCTGCAAACACCAAGATCACCGAAGAAGGAGGGGGATGATGTGCTCCAGGTGTTGGAGCAGATTCCCCTGCAGCCTGGGGTGAAGACCATGATCAGGCAGGCTGGCCCCTGCAGCCCGTGGAGGTTAACAGGGGAGCAGAGGAGGAGGAGGACCCCATGCCAGAGCAGGTGGATGTGCCTGAAGGAGACTGTGACCCCATGGAGACCCTGCACTGGTGGAGTCTCCTGGTAGGACCTGTGGACCCATGGACAGAGGAGCCCACATTGGAACAGGTTTGCTGGCAGGACTTGTGACCCTGTGGAAGACCCATGCTGGAGCAGTCTGTTCCTGAAGGACTGCACACTCTGGAAAGTACCCATGCTGGAGCAGTTCATGAAGAACTGCAGTCCATGGTGTTATGGTTTGAGAAATCCACAACAATTTATTGTCGTTTAGACAATTATTCTATTACCCGATGACCCCTCCCCACCCAGGAAGGGGGAATCGGGAAGAAAACCAGGAAACCCAGGGGTTGAAATATAAACAGATTTAATAGAGTAAGACTAAATAATTAACAGTAATAACACTAAAGAACCAATAATGATCCCGATACCAATCTAAAGATATATAAGGATTATACTCAGCCAACTATATCAGTAGGAAGCTGTGCACTCCCAGCAGTGGACAGTGAATGTCAGACACTGCGAGTGCTACAGCTTCAGGAGGAAGGGAAGGCCTCAGGGGTCCGGCACCGGGGCAAGGAGTTCTCTGGATCGCTGCCATCAAGGGAGAGCCTTCCTCCTCAGCAAACTTTCTAATTTATATTGAATGTGACGTTCATGGTATGAAATAATCCTGTTGGCCAGCTTGGGTCAAGTGCCTGGGTCTTGCTCCTCCTCATCCCTGCACCTGGCTAGCCTGAAAACACTGAGACCTTGACACCCACACACCATAGCTGGCTATAAAGTAAATATTTTCACAAATTCAGACACCAGAGTCCTCCAAAAGTACATAATGTCTTGTTGCTGTCAACTGTTGGCCATTGTCAAAGGGTTGTGTTAAGGCTCTTAATCAATATGGAAATGATGGGTCAGTTTGAGGATAACTGTCACTGCAGGAAATTTACAGCAGAAGTTACGATTACACTTGCAAAAGGAGTCTCTCTTCCACAAACATGGTGTTTCTTGTCCCCAGGCCTTTGTGGCTGAATGGAGGAATACTTTTTCTTTCTAGCTTCTAGCATGACAGCTTCCCTTTTAACTTGCCTCAATGAGATCCTGGCCTCTGCTGTAGTGATTAGGCATAGAAACTGTCACTGGGTTATCTCATCCTCTCTTAACTAACATTTCTAATATGTCTGATGTGGTCTAGTGTTTTCTACTGTATGTTGTGAATAAATATGCTTATTTTTGTGTATCTTGTGTTTGGTTTACATCTATTTGTGAAAAGGAGTATCCTACATAGAGCCATAATGCTGTGTTTCCCTTTGCAAATCAAATTGGTTTGCTTCTTCAGTGCCTGTTTCTTGTATTATACTCTTGCTGAAGGACTAAGGAAGCAGGTGCCATAAAATGGAATAACACCTTCATGAGTAACACCTGAAAGTCTGACTGTAATTTGTGAGGAAAATGGAGCGAACAATTTCTTTTTTTTATCTGACAGTACAAATTGCAAGCTACTCTGATCTTAACTGGAGTGTGATGGCAATATAAGCCCCCAGGTGGCATTCTAACCTTGTTTTTCTAAATCGTTTGTTTTCATAAGGAATGGATCTGATTCTTTTGTTTAAAAAGAAATTTTCTTCACCCTCATGGTAGATTTGAACAAAGAAATTAAAGCCATACTCTTTTCCATTTTTTTTTAAGTTTCCAATTTGTATACGTTTTGGTAATTCAAATGCAGTAGCTTCAAACCCAGCTTGAAATCTGATAGATGCTTAATGGAATCATGTAAATTAGACTATATTCCAGATATTAAAGTCCATAAGCTGATGATGTCCTGCAACAGCTATTCAATAAAAGATACCATTCAAATTTTAAAGATCACAATTACAGTAAAATTAGTTACATTTCAACAACTTTATGAGAAAAGTGTAAATCCAATTATAACTAATACTTTAGAACACATGGGTATTAACTAATGCTAGGTCACGATGAAATCCAGGCAGAATTCAATATTATGGCTACATGAAACCAAAGGGATTCTGGTGGGATTTCTGTTACCTTTCAGGAGTAGCAGGTAGACCTTTGCAAAGAGCGCAACTTGTTCCTCATAACTTCAGCATCCCATTAAGGTGCTGAGGCTGCTGATGGTTCATCTTCAGCTCCCTCATTCGCCAGAGGAGGGACGGCTCCCACGGAGATTGACTCGGACTACCCCATGTAGCTCCTCATCTGAGTTGCTCCCTGCTGAGGCATTTCTCTCCCCATCAGCTTCACAGTTCAAAGGCCGAGGTCTAGTGTCACTCTTGTAGTGTTTTTTTCCTTTTCAGCCATCTCATGCACAGCTGTTAGTTTGCTGGTGAACACCTATGTGCTTTCTCCCACACTATTTGAGTGTGCGGGAGGAATGGTCACAAAAAAAATTCACTGTCCCCCCTCAAATCCCTTCTTCCAACTCTCCTTTGCAACAAAACCCACAACTTCCTTAGAAACCACTGGGGTGATGTGCTGCAAGTTGTCCTTCCAGCACTGACCAGAACTGTCACCTAATGATGTGCACCATGGGCTGCCCTATCTGCATCTCCTTGGAATCTCTTTTGTTCAGTTTGGATTATAACCTCTTTGAAATGTGGACCATTTTAGTTTGTATTTGTGCAGCACACAGACAAATGGCATCTTTGTCCCTCTTTAGGATTCCAGTGGGATATAGCAGCACAAATACACAGTAATCATACTTAATAAAGCAAATGGAGCTAATTTAAATTACTGCTTGAAATACATTGATATGTAACAGGTCATAAATAAAAACGACCTACACACTGCCCTGGATATCTTTCACAGTGTACTTTAGGAGGAGTCACTAAGTCAGAGTATCATCAACCACACTTCCTAAAGCAACAAAACACAAACTGCTGCGGCAGTGTGCTGTGAGTAGCCAAGAGACACACAAGGGAAGTTTAAAGTTCAAACTTTCATCTGTCTTGTTGTGTTTCATCCCTAAAACTCTCAACAGTACATCTGAAAAGTCATTTCACTACATTTCTAGTGACTAAGCTGTAGTTCATAGTAGTCACTTGCAGGTGGTATCACAGGGCTTTGGACTGGACCAGTGAAAAACTTCTTTGAATTGAAATGGATTTTGAAACAAAGCCGTGTATGTTTGTGCACAAAGAGCTATAAATAACCCTTTTTAGACTTTCTTGTACTTTGCACATGACATATTTCTGTTTAGTTGTCTTCTTATTTGTCAATCACATTTTTTCATCCTGTGTTTTCTAGTGGCATTTAGGTATGGTTATGGTTAAGTTAATCATAGACTTACAACTTTCACAGTCTGTCCCCTTCACAGTAAGTGCAAAAATGGTCACAGGGTATTCTTTTCTTCCCTAATTCAGAAATGGTTGAAAGATTCCTTTGCCCTTACAAAAAATTCCTCTTCAGAGGAATAGCCTGACAGCTGATCGTTGTAAAGTTTCGTGCATGTAGCAGAGAAGTCCAAAATGGAAAAAAGCCTCGCTGCCTTAGCTGTGGCGAGTACTTTGGTGGCTATAGCAAAAGCCTTCAATACCTGCAGCACATTTAAATCACCACAATGAGAGGATGGGTCACTTCGAGGTGTCCTCTGGGACCTTGCCAAAGAAGAAGTTGTTGAATGTCCTCTACTGTTAATTGTTTAATTCCCTTGGGGTGACACTCAGTTCCTGGCTGTATGAAGACATTGGCAGTATGGCGTGACTGTGCAACTAATCTGTGCAACTGCAATGGTGAGATACTTCTAGTACAGATATGTGTTTATAAAGACCAACATACAGGATGCTAGCAAGACCTGATTCACTGGGTTATGTGCAAGTCTGGTCCTCCAGTCGGAAAACATTAATTCACACCCATATGTGAGCAGGGAGCAGTCACCATAACCCCAAGGCTGATCACACCAGACAACACCAGACATTTAGCTCAACCAAACACAAGTGGAAAGGGGAGAACAGCTCTCCCTACTGTATCATGGAGGCGCTAGGAGGCAGCTGGAAATTGGGAAGAGTTTTCAAACAAAAGCAAAGTTTTGGTGGGAAAAGCCCCTAAGGTCTGTGCAATGGCACATGGGTAGTCTCAGAGAGGGCCTGTAGGGACAGAGATGGTGGTTGCCCTTGGAAATCCCTTTCTATGCTCTTGTCCTGATGCACTGGGCTGGCACAAGGTCACTAGGTACCCGATTCAGCCAACACAATTAGATGGGAATAAAAGATGCATTTGCCTTGCTCTGATCTCTGAACTGAGGGGGCGGGGGTGATGAGGAAATTTCACCATTTATTTGCCAAGGTCTAATCTAGCGAAGAATTTCCATTACATTTTCAGTATGCACTGTCTGAACTGGGTCACCAAAATATTAAAAGGCAAGTCTGTGTTTAAGTATGTTGCGCAAACACTATGCGGGCCACGTGCTCATAACTGGATTTCACGCGGCATGCCCTTTCTGTTACTCAAGAGAAATCTTCTCACTCAGAACAACAGAATAAAGCCAAACCCTTGAAAATATTTCATTATTTCTTTCGTGTATTCCAGTCAAGTTACTAGGAAGCAGGCAACTAAATATCAGAAGGAGTAAAGGCTCAGACATAAAAGCTAATATCTGGTCTGACTGTAAAGTCCAGCACTCCAGTTAAAAAATACACTGAAGTGTAGGTTACATAAGCACCATATACTGAGATTTTTTCTTTCAAATTCAGTCTGCACAGTTTGAAAGAAAATGTCATTCAACTTTACATAATAAGTTCAAACAAAAATTATAATTGATGAGCCATAATGATTTAGAAGATTAGCTAGGGAACAGTTCTTTTCTACGTGTACCATGGTTAAAAAATATTACTATATTAATTCATACTATGTCATTAAATAAAATGGTTTTCTAATTCTGACTCCCTTCTCTGTATGAAACTAGTGAAATGCCACAAAAAGACAGTGGTACTAGGCCATATCCTTTGCTCCCTTTTCATACAAATTCCCCCTTGAAGTAATGAGTAAGGTTAAGTCAGAAGAGGGCCTCATTTTCTTTGGCCTTGATCTCATAAATCCTTGCACAATGTACAGCTGGAAGCTTAAAAGTGTTGCTCTCAAGGCTAATTTTGTGGCAGAAGAGTCTGGATGGTGTAGCATAGTGTGTTTGAGTGCCAGCTAACTGTCTGTGTCATTTGCTTTGTCACTGTGCTGGCTTTCCTCACCTCCTCCTGTATGAAACTTGCGTTGGTTGTTTTCCAGAGCAAGTACAGGCAGGTGCTGCATCTGAGCTGCGAGGAAAGTTAGGCGAGAGCTGCAATCTTCCACTTGGTGCACGAATGATTCCCAAGAGCCTGTTGTCTTACACTGTTCTTCTCATGACGAGAAGGGCAAAAAAGGAGCACAAAGACAGTTAAGATGGGTGACCAATGAGAACAGGAGCCTTGGTCAGAAGAACGAATCTGGTGTAAAAGCAAGATGAATTTCAGGAGAATCAGTTCCTCTGACTAAACAGGGATCCTCAGAATCATACTCTTCCTCCTCCTCTCTCACTTTCCTCTTAGAATAGGACATGCTGTGTTTATACCAACACTGGACCAGGTTATCTCCTCTTTCAATACTGCTCTCTTGAGTAGTGCACTGGTTTCTGTGGTGTTCTGGCTTGAGAGTCATTTTAATAGGCTTTCAGTCCTTTCTAAACATTTCCTCTTCTTTCCTCCAATTCTTCCTACAAAGTCTATATTTTCAGAAACAAATTTTAAGCCAGGAGGAGCTATTATGTTTGATAACTCTCATCTGCAATGTAACACAGACCAGGAAACTTCACCCAAACATTTCTATAGCAAGTTTCCACACAAGCTGCAGCAAGTCCTCGTAAAGGCAGCTGCTCTCCGTGTAGGGATCTCACGTGACAGAATTTGGCACGTATGTGGTCAAGCTATTCCAGGGCTTGATTCACCTCACTGTTTAAAAATGTTTAAAAACATCTTGAAATTTGTCTGGGTCTAACATGCAACCACAAGGATCATGGTGTGTCTTTTTCTCACAGATTTCTATAGCTAATCCCTTCATTCTCAGTCAAGTCAGCAAAGTGAGCAACTAAGTACTTTCCTGTACTTCCAAATTTTATTTTTGTTCTTTCTCAGATATATTCTTGCTCTCCACCTCAGCATCTGGCCTCTCCTTCCTCATCTCTTTACTATACTAGTGTTGTGAGCTTGCACACCCGTTTATGCCTCCTCTTTTGTCCACGGACTTGTGAGGGCACAGGCCCTGTGGCATAGTCTCACCTTGTCTTGCTATTCATCTTCAGTTAAATAAGTAATCAGAGGACAGTGTCTACCAGACACCATGTCAAATTTTGTGAAAGGATTGTACTTGAGGGAATCCACATAAGTAAAAACTTAACTTCTGAGGTGACCAAAATGTAGGCACTGAGGACTGCTGAGCCCAGTTGATAAAGGTTAAAGCTCATATCTCAGCTGAACACAAGTTTCTAAAAACCAATGATCAGCTGCTGTCGTAGAGTCTTACATAACCTGAATTCACCAGTAGATAATAATGGCTCCTGTTTCAGCTGTGGGAACTCAGCCATGGTAAAGAGTAACCCAGTTCAGATGATGATACTTACATTAAAACCATCAAGAAACATTTCAGGATGCTTCTGTTCCAAGTCAGAAGGCTTTAGCACTTTGTCATGCAGCATACAGCTGAAGAAACATGAACCCTGGTTATCACTCTTCACAGACATGAGCTGCTTCCTTACAAAGAGCAACCAGATAGACAGCCTCAGCTTGACTAAAAGAATTAGAGGACAAAAAAGACATGTTCTTGCCCTGGGGCTAGCCACAGCTTCCCTCACTTATTGTGAGGGAATGGGGAAATATCTGGCCCGTAGTTCCTCTCTTGCCTCTGAGGGCCTTCAAAACTGATCATAGAATCATAGAATCATAGAATTGTTCAGGTTGGAAAAGACCTTTAAGATCATCTAGTCCAACCATTGACCCTACTCTATCAGGTCTGCCACTAAACCATGTCTCTAAACACCACATCTACACTACTTTTAAACATATCTAGGGATGGTGATTCAACAACCTCCCTGGGCAGCCCGTTCCAATGTTTGATAACTCTTGCAGTGAAAATTTTTTTCCTAATGTCCAGCCTAAACCTCCCCTGGTGCAACTTGAGGCTGTTTCCTCTTGTCCTATCACTTGTTACTTGAGAGAAGACACCAGCTCCCATCTCACTACAACCTCGTTTCAGGTAGTTGTAGAGAGCAATAAGGTTTCCCCTCAACCTTCTCTTCTCCAGACTAAACAATCCTAATTCCCTCAGCTGCTCCTCATAAGACATGTTCTCCAGAATGGAGGAGTGGTGCTCTTGGGCAGTTCCAAATGAGGTGGTGCTGTGGCCCAGCAGCTTTGACCATGTTCAGCACCCTGGCAGGCTCAAGGGGAATCTCCTGGGCATCAGCTAGGAAACAGTGGAGGTAAGAGAGAATTGGCAAGGACTCCCTCAGTTAGAGTTTAAAAAGGGAAATCTTTGGTCAATCTCTTGCCCTTAATCTGCTAGAAACATGTTCAGCAATTAGTCATGTTTCACATCAAGAACTACCAAGGCTCTAAATACCAGTGGGCCTTCTCAGAACAAAGATTAGTAGCTTCCATCTTAAATGAACACATTTTGGGGTGTATTGGTTTGAGGAGCCAGGCTTTAGGCCCGATTTCAGAAGTGCTGAGGACTGCCCACCAAGGAAGGGTTGCCAACAGTTGTCGGTGCCCGGTGCCTCTGGGTAATGCACCTCAAGGGGGTTCTAAACATATAGCCAAAGATCAGGAACAGCTTTTGAAATGTGCAGGCTTCCAAAGCAGCTGAAACAGCTTTGCTACTAACCAGCCAACTTGCTACGCTCTGCCAGTCAGGCCTTCTCTAGCAGCAGCTTTTAAAATCAGATTTGATCACTGAACTTTATTCATTGCAATTTCTGCAAGTGCTGCTTCGTGAATATGGACTTGGAACCACCATCTCCTTTTTTGTTGCAGCAGTAGTTATGCCCACATGGTATCTCAGATGGATCAATTCTGGGTCAAAATGAGAATTCAAGAGAAGCAAAGGAAAAGGATGAGGGAAATTCTTTTTCCTTCATACACCAGCCAAAGAACAGCCAGGCTCCCCCGCCTGCACTTCCCAGATATCCATCTTTATTTCCATGGATATCCACCTGGATATGCATCTGGATATCCATCTTGGCATTATCTGCTGTTGATGGTGCAGCTTTTTTTTTATTTCGGTGGGGCTAGAACTTCACTCAGATTCTTGACAGAGTTGAGGAAAATTGTGCATGCATCCCTGGAGACAGAGCTTTGCTTTTTTGTGCAAGGTATGAGAATCCCCAAAAGAGCCCAAGTGGGAAAAAAAAAAAAAAACAAAAGGACAAGTTAGCCGTTCCTGCGCAGCAGTGTGGTTTGGAGGCCAAGAGTCAGTGTGTGTTGGAGAGAAGACTGGCTCTCATGCATGATCATTGGCAGTACCAAGACATCCATCTCAGCCTTCAGACTGCACCAATGCGTTGCTGCAACTGATACCAAGGCTGCCACCACTTGCAGTCTGGTCCTCATGACAGCCTTTCAGTGACGTGCGGATGCACAGTTTACCGGATGACCTTTTCACTTTCTCAGCTCAGGGTTAGAGACAACCTTGATGATTAAAACATCTGTGCAGCAAAACAGAGTTACTGGATTTGTGATTTAAGCCCCCTCGTGTCACACTTTTTGATACTATCTCAGGGTGTTGCTTCTCTCTCATTGTAGCTGCAGGCAATGGGGAGTGTCTTCCCTGGTCTCAGGCAGCCAAGAGGTACCAGCAGCTAGGCAAATACAAAATGACGAATACGTAAAGCTTGCAACTCGATGTTGACAGACATCCCCACCTTTGCCAGACAGCTCAGCTCCTATTGTCATCTCCCAAGTTAGACAAAGAGCCTGTCACAGCCAAACAGATTGGCACATTCAACAAAAGCCCCTCTGGCCCACTCTCTTTTCCCGAGAGGCATCATCTCCTCTCAGCTTTTGCATCATTAACACTCTCAGGGCAGGCAGGGGGTCATTTCTAATTTGTGAATGCCCTTGGACCACAAGCTGGGATTTTTAATTTGTTTACCTTGCATATTAAACAGTACTTTCAAAGGTACTGTCAATAAATCCTCTATGAACAGGGATCTTCATTCCAGACCTAGTCGTTACTTTAATGTTTTTGATTTGATTAGATGAGACTAAAAAAAAAATTCCTTGAGGGCAAACTCAGTCACTAAACACAGTGCCATCACTGAAATCCCCAGAGGGCTGAGGGCAAACCTCAGGCTCTGTGATGTGAGGGAAGAGCATTGCTTTGCAAAGGTGAAGTCAAACCAAGCTGCTACTTCAGGTCCAGAAGTGGGCACTCAACTTACAGGGTTGTGGCACTGAAAAGTACCTCCTGGAAGAAGCTCACACATGGCTTCTGCCCACTAAGAGGGATGGAGGGGGCTGTGTCACCCTGCCCAGCACACTCTCAGGAGTGCCTAGACCTGTGCTATCAATCCCTTAAGTGTCACACACAAGGAACCAACAGAGAAATCACAACTAGTTTATCAGTTTAACCTTCCTCAGAGCTCCATGCCATGTGGGCAAGTATAACCCTCCACTCAGCTGTTTCTCTAACAAGTTTACATCTTCCTGAAATCTTATTTGTACGCTTGTCCCTCTTATTTCTTCTCCAGGAGAAAGTAGGAGATTTTATTTACTTCTCAGCTTTTCATTTCCCAAAATACTTTTATTAAGCTTATGGGGCAAAAAGGGAAGTGTTTCCCTATGTTTGAATGCAAAGGCATGACAGGAGATCAGTAGCACTCACAATCTCTTCCCCTCTCTGCCTGACACGTGGTGTTGCAGGGCTACTGAGTTGTAGCACTAGTGTTACATATAGAGCCACATGGAACTCAGCAGTTTGGGTTCTCCAGATTTGTACTAACCGTGCTCCCACTTTTAGTTCCTGAGAGGTTTGCTCACACAGGTCTTGTGAGGCCTTGCTCACAAGATCAGGTCTAAGTTTCAGGGCATCTAAAAAGTTGGAGCAAAACTTAGTTACTAAGTCATCTGTGTTCAATTTCTCATGGAAACTGTGGCAAAGCCATCGAAAGTTTAATAATAGGTCATTAAATGGTCATTTGAAAGAGGTCCAGTCAAAACTGTCCCAGGTTTGCTCCTTCTTAGTCTTAAATTCTTTCGGAATGGTACTCCATTTCTCAAAGGTGTGGAAACTAGAACAAATATGTAAAGACCCAAGAGATCCCCATCAAGCACAGGTGAGTTTATGATAAATTGGCTTCCTAGTCCTTCTACTCTAGTACATCTCAGTAAATTTCACTGGCTCCTTCATAGGAAGCTGCAACAGGAAAAAAAATTAAAAAAATAAAAAAAAAGAAAAGCAAACCAGAAACTACTTCACATGCAGTTATGACTTGATCTTCTCCAGGGTAAGGGGTAAGCTGCCTTTAAAATAACTATGTTTAGAGGTTAACTTACATCCTGAAACATCAAGGATTTTCTATTAACACAGCATGGGGAAAGAAAAAGTGTGTTGTCACCCTAAGCACAAACTGAGCAAACGCTGTCAGCTGAGGGACAACTACAAGCTCAAAAGATAGCTTTCATTTTCAAGGAAGGACAAGACTTGCAGTGGCTGGTCTCACACAGGCAGCCCTAGCCATGGAGATAAGCACCTCCTGGGCTTTCCTTCTGCCTTTTCGTGAGCAACTGCTGCAGTGAACACAGTTCCCGCTACTACTTGACCTTGCCTGCGTTACCCAGGGCTTCCAGGTAGGGTCGCTCCACCATGGAGAAGAAATGGTTTCATGGAAGTCTGTGTGAACAGAAAAACAAAGCAAAAAAAGAGACAAGAGAGGCAACGGCTAACCTTGGGCTGAGGCCACAAAGAGCCACCTCATTTTGCAGAATGTCTCAGCATTTATCTTCCCAGCTGGATCTTCTTTCCAACGCACCTCACCGGTGTTTCTTTTCCTGTGTTCAGGGCCATGAAACTGGGCACAGGGGTCAAGTCTGCCTGTAGACTTTGTGCACATGCGCTTCCATGACGTGCAACACCACTGCCCCATGGGAAGTTAATGAGTGGAAATGACCCTGTACTGTATGTCTAACACAGCTGCACAAGCAACGGTGTAGGGCCTCTGTGAGCTGGGGAGCAGAGCTACGTTGGTGATGGGAGCAGCATTGCAAGGGTCCTGCGTAGGGTCCTGCTGCAAAGTGACATGCTGGAGTGGAGAGACTGTGGCCACATCATCAGAGACAGCCAGCTTGACAGACCATGCCCCCTGAAAAGGAGAGAGAGAGGCCAGAGGAGCCCCTTAGACAATGAATTATCTAAATCAGGCACTAAGATGTAGCACTGATTGAAAAGCTTGTTCAAATTGCTTTCACTGTGATTCATAAACTCTTCATGCAAATTCATATGTTAGGATGAGCACAAAAATTAGAAAGCTGGAATAAGATTGCTTTAATTTAAATAAGGGACATGGTTGTGAATATTAGGCTTTTACACTGTTAGCAGTAACCCATCAGATGTTAACAAAATCTGATATGCAACAGTTTTACATATCCCCTTGTGGGAGAAAGATCAACTTGCAAACCGCTTTATAAATCAGCCACACTGTTAGAGTTAGGCTACTGTATCTAAATGGCTTTTAGATATGCTTCCTGTTTTAAGCTACCATATTTACAAATGAAAGCTTTTTCAAACCACGTCTTTTAATATAATTTGCATATTTAGTAATACATTGATTAACATTAAACACGGATTATTGCAATTTATTTCAGAAACAGATGGGATGCATTAAGTGAAAAGCCAGCACGTTTAAACAGAGAACACTCCCAGGCTGACTTCTGATGAATGATGAATACAAAAACTTTATTAACTAACAAGAAAAAGAAAAAAGAAAGAGGAAAGGACACTTCACTCTGGCTCCTTTTCAAGCGCCTACATCGCTTGAAAGCCTACGAAACTGCCATTAAGGAGAATTTTAATCCAAGAATATCATTCAGAGATGCGCATGGGGTTATGGAAAGCTCTGGCACCGCGTAGACGAAATCCTGACCCTGGCTCTCAGCCGCAAGGAGCAAAAACCTGCCCCAGGAGCCGGAGTCACGTCCCTCGCTTCGGGCTCGTCCCCAGGTGCCAGCAGGTGGCAGCCGCCCACAACGCACATTTCCCCGGCGCGTTTTGGGGGTTTTCCGCGATGCCGGGGAACTTCTGGGGCTGGGGGAAAACTCCGTAGGATTTCCTTCTATTCGCAACGGCCTCACAGCACCTGGTTTTCGAGTACGCTGCCTTTAGTTGGCACCTGATAGTACGAACACCCTACAATAGGTTGTGGAGCTCTTGTGTGGGTCTGTGTGTGCAAATATATAGATGATACAGACAGAATTTTGACACAAACATAAGATTGTGTATTTATACATAGGCTGTATAAAATGATCTATGTATCAGCCACATATACATGGATGTGTATGGGTTTTTTAATAGCAAAATGAGCATTTAGAGCAGCAATGCCATGTAAACATGCTATTTACAACATTGTCCTCAAAGAGAAACCTTTCTTTCCCAAAAAACACGTTGGCAAGTCTTTTGTCTTTTATTCAGGAAAGTGCATTGAAATAGTTTCAGGAGAGGAATAGGCAGTCTCATGAAAGGTAGGTCCATTGGTGGCTTTTAAACATGGCGGTTCAACATCTGGCTGAGGCTGATTCCCACAGCCATGGAAGTACGGTACAGGAGGGATTACTTCTGTATGTGCCCTGCTTCTTACACTCTTTTCTTAAGAAATTGTATCCACTGCTGGGCACTGATGAACCTGTAGCCTGACCCAGTACATTGGTTTGTATCTTATTTAAATTAGCTTTCTGTATAATTAATAATGCAGCCAATTAGTCTGTCAAATGCTGAAATACCATAGCTAGCATAAGCTTTGACACTTCAATAGATCTGTTCACATAGATTATATAAATGTTATTTCTATACTGCCCATTCAGAACATTTCTTTTTGTTTTACACATTTTATATTTCTAACAGGAATGGTCCTTCCCAAAGCAGGAGATGGAGATCTCCAAGGGGAAGCAGTTCTACCTTCCCTCCTCTGGTCATTTTATTTCCAAGGGGGCCTCATTATCCTCTCATGCAGTTGCACGTGAGCTTTGCAATTTTGGATAGTGAAGGAAGGGGAACCATTTTGCCCTCCCACATGCCCTGTATGCCACACACACAGAGACACAGGCAGCACATTTTTATTTTTTCCTTTTTAGCTGCAGAACATAAGTTACTGTAGAGCTGGGAAAATAAAGACTCCATCCGTCAGAGCCCATAGTTCACCCTGAGGGAATGGGAAGGGCTCCCCTTGAGCACAGCCTGAGGGAAGGGACCTGGGAGAGGAAAGGCATTTTTCTCTGGGGTTAGCTTAAGGAGTTTGCTCCAAAATTTGTCAGAAGAGAAGGGGAATGATGCTGGGGTTTAGCCTCAAAACCCCCAAATTTCCCCAAGCTCCGTGTGAATCCAGGGGGAACTTGCACAAGGCCAGGGGACCCCAAACAGAAACCTGTGCGCTCAAGTGCACTGTGCGTCAACCCACCACCCCAGTGGTCAAGCCCTCATGGGAGGACAGGAGACCTCGAGCTCCAGCCCCTAGTGCTGGGCAGGGAGATCGGTCACTGGTGGCCACAGGGGAAGGAAGTATTTCTTTTTTCACTTCCATCACTGTTCTTCCTTCTCTGTCCCCTTGACCCCAAGGACTCCTGTAGAAGGAAATGGTTTTCAACAGCACTTTCCGTGGAGGAAAGATGGAGAGCTACGTATGACATGGGCACCTCCTGTGCAGACCGCAGTGAGAAGATCAGCCCGTACATGTCCATACCAGTGTGGGGGTTTGTATGTAGCACTGCCAGACACCTAGTTCCCCTCCTGCAGCCTGGCTGAGAGAAGGCACGTGGCTTGGTGAGTTCAGATCCTGCCGTTCGATCTCTCTTCATCTCCTTTCAACTCAGGCAGTAAACTACCTTGACTGCCTTACTTAAACCTCTTAATCTCCCATCACACTATTTTCCCTTCATTTAGCTTTGTGCTGCTATTACAGTATGCAACTCTGGTCATTACTTTGAGTTGCAGTTTTAGGAAAGATGCTGTGCACAATGGTATCTTCACTTAAATCTGTTTCAGATTAATCAACCGCTTAAGAATACTTGGGTAAGTTTCTTAGCATTCAACAGAGAAAATTATTCTGAATAGGGAGCACTAATTTAGGGAAAAAACTGAATATAGGGAATTAATTCATAAGCTTTTTAAAATATATGAGCTCTCACAGCACTGGGAGAGAAATTCTTTGTTAACGTTTTGGGCTGCTGTGGCACAGAGCCAACATTTCAGTTACACTATAAAAAGCACCCAAAAATTACCAACACCTCCTTTCCCCATCTTCAAAGTTTTATTAAATACTCGAAAGTATTTAAAAGGTCAGATACCCATTTCACTGCTATCAGGGGATTACACTAACATGATGTGTTTGTCTCCTATTGTGAGTAGTGAAAATCCCCCTGTATCCAGCGTGTTTTGTTTGGATTGAGATGGCATGCAGCTGATGGCTGTGACCTTCATGGTGGCTTAGATCCCTGGCTGGCACTGATTTTTGATTTAGTGCCGATCTGCTGCGCTTGTCACAGGCTGCAAGGTGCTTTCCATGCACTAATGGAACAGCTCAAGGGCAGAGGGGCCCTGTAAATGTCTATCTTTCACCAACACTGTGCTAAATAGAGAGCTGAGTTTTCTACATGTGAATGACAGACCCTGAGATTATATACAGGAGTGAACTGGGAGTTCTTTCGCCTGGGCTGATGCTCGGCGGTAAATAAATGTCACTGTAAAATGGGAAGTTTTTATTATTCTGAGTGGTAATGAATATAAGTGTACTGTGTTAAACAGAATACTTAATATTGCCTATATATCCACATCTGATGGCAGGAACTAGCCATACACAGACCACATGCCCCGTAAACAGTTGTGTATTTCCTTCGAATCCTAGAGGATTTGCACCAGAGTTCAGTTTGGCTCTGTCTGCATTAATAAGTCATTAATAAATCCTGTTTCTTAATGACATATTCAGCTGAAAATGAATTCACCCCGAGCTCTCCCTAGCAGGAAACCAGCACACTGCCTTGCAAATGGCAAAGGATTCCAGGTTAACTCTTTGCTTATTCACCGATGTTAGGAACGAGCGAAGGGCCAACACAATGCTGTTTACATAGGGAAAACCTCCTATTAGGGTAAATGGAAGTTTCTTCCACCTGTGAGTGCAGGGAGAGGCCATTAGGTTTGCCACAACAGTATAGGGAGTAATGCAATGCAGTTTAGTGTCATATTAATCTTATCACTCATTTTTAATAAAACAGGTCTTTACAGGATAAATGTTTTCCTTGCACTCAGAACTTCATATCGAGCTGATTGGTAATTTCCATCTATCAGAGACTAGCTGGATTATTTAGATAACATAAACAAATGGGATAATAAATACATGCCCTCTTAAGTATAACGGACCAGATCATACCATCAGCTTCTGCACAGAGCTCCTGAGTGAAATCAAAATGAAGAAGAGCTCTGCATGGGCTTGGAGAGGAATGAGGAATTCTGCTTACAATCCAGAACCATCTCTCTCAGCACCAATCGTCTCTCTCCTTATTATTGGAAAATGATCTGTTTATTAACTACTTAACTGCTTTTTTAAGTTGTTGGTTTAATGATTAAGGTTGCCATCATTGATTTCTAAGGTGAGAGAGGAAAGGAAAGATACCACTGCCTCCTTGTTCTGCCTCTTGACAGCTAAGTGCATTCTCAAGGCTACTCAAAACTGCATTTTGCTGCCCGTTACCCCACAGAGAAGCAAGGGGTAACTGAAATCCAGGAGCACTCTGGCCATGGAGTGATGCTCAGAACCAGCTTTGCTGACTTCAGTCCACGTATTGGGTGAAGCTACATTAAGCCAGTTTTCCAAGCAAAGGGACACAAGCAAGCCATGGTAAAAGGAAATAATTCAACCCCTTTTCAACTCAGTTTTCCTGTTTATGGGGAAAAAAAAAACCCAGCCCTATGAAATTGAATTAACATATTCTGAGTATATGAATTATTAAATCAACCAAAGAATTTTTATGGGGAAAGTAGAGGGAGTAACTTCCATTGTGAAATTTTGTAATACAGGGGTTTAGAGTAATTTTCCCCAGGCCCTTTTTTTTCCAGCAATAATAAGCACTTTATGAGTTTTGTCTATAGGAAAAGACCTATAGGAGAGGACCTGTAGTCCTCTCATTTGGCCCATGAAAGTATTTTCACTGGTTTTGGCAGACAGAGGCCAAGCAGGATGAGGCCATAGGCTACAGAGCCTCAGTTTCCTCATCTGTGACAGAGAAGAAGGGCTTTTCCCAAGGGTGTTTTTGGGCTAATTAATTACCATTACCAGACTACAACAAGAGCCTTACATGGAAGAGAGAGAGAGAAAGAGAGAGATCAATCCCACCTGGGGCAGAGCTCTCTGCTCTGCTTCAGCCTGAGCCTTGGCTCAGAGGAAGATGATTTGGAGGGATGAGGGTGGCACGGTACAGCTTCAGGCTGTGGAGGACCAGGGTTTCCCTCCAGCACTTGCTGCTGCCTGGGGTTTATTCAAGCATTATGGTTGTTTGGAAGACCTTGAAGAGGGACACCTGGAGCTGTCAAATCATACACCGCCCAGAGCTGCCAGGCTGGCACCCTACCTACATCCAGATTGCAGCTGGGCACTCAGCTCCCTCCACCACCCGTAAGGGAGCCAGCATCTGGCAGCCCTGTACCATAGAAAGTCTAAGTTCCTCCTCTCCACTTGAACTCAGACACCACAAGAAGCTCAACACCTCACAGTCTTGCCTGCCACGATGACAGGGCTTAGTGGTTTTAGGATGCAGTTCAAATACAGCAAACGGTACTGTGCTGCGCCAAAGCCCCAACCCACTTCCAGCATGCTTCGGTCTGAAGATATGAGGGCCACCTCCCCTGCCCTGGCACCTTGTCCTGGGGCTGTCCCCATGGACTCAGGACCCTCAGATATCCAAACTTCTGGCTGTGCCTGTTTGAAATGTGCTGGGACGAGGCTGGCCCTGGTGGCGAAATTGGGATCCTGGAAATAACTGCTATAAGAATTCCAGTAATGGCTTCAAACTGGAAGAGGGTAGATTTAGGATATTAGGAAGAAATTTTTCACTATGAGGGTGGTGAGACACTGGAACAGGTTGCCCAGGGAAGTTGCAGAGGCCCCATCCCTTGAAGTGTTCAAGGCCAGGTTGGATGGAGCTTCAAGCAGCCTGATCTAGTGGGAGATGTCCTTGCCCATGGCAATGGGGTTGGAACTAGACGATCTTTAAGGTCCCTTCCAACCTAAACCATTCTATGATTTTATGAGAAAGGCTTGGACATCAGTAGTCAAGACTTGATGTGGAATACCATAGCAGCTGTCAGCCTGCTGGGAGGCTGTAGACAGGCATGCTTATTGATGGTCATACTTCGAAGACAATAGATCTTTTGCTCTGGTGTGAACATGATGCTTTTACACAAATTAACATCCCTGGATACTCTTATAAATTCCATAGCATGGGACTAAGTTAAGGGGGAACCATAAAATGACCCAGTTCACCTCTTAATTTCCTCTTATGATATAAGAAGAAATCAGATCCAGAGAGTAAATTTTATTTGCCCCAGCCACAATTAAGTATGATTGGAAATTCAAGACATATATGGACAGCACATGAGAGCATGGATTTTCCTAACACATAAATGGAATTGTTTGAGAACACTTCATCTTTACATTAACTTTTCCTCTTTGAAGCTGCCAAGGTCAGTGAGACCTTGGTTCATCTGCTGTTTAAGTGCTGGTTGCTTAAGTCAGAGCTGCTGTAGGAAAAGTCTCTCAAAACATTCCTACCTCCCAAATTTGTGAATCAGTGGAGAACCATACAGATGTGTGTCAGATGCTTTCCCAGCCCTCCCTATCCCCTACTGACATTTAGGTTTTCTAAAGCTGCACATTTCCACATGTTCCTCTGAACATACCTGCCCTCTGGGGTGAGAAAACAGATCGTTAGCTAAAAATTTGCTTTGCAAAACTCACTGAAAGTGTTCATTGTGCTCTTTCTTGTTCAACTGAAGAGCGATACGTACAGTGCTTACTGCACGTGAACCATAAATCCCTACAGCTGGTACACTCTGCAGAAGTGTCAATAGATGGATAATACAGTCGTTGCATCCTATGAAAGACTCTTTTTCTTAAAATCCTTTTGCAGTTGGCTTTTTAAAATATTTAACTGAAGCTCACATGCTGACCAAATACCAACATAAGACTGAATTCTGTGAGAGTCTCTGAGATCAGGGTCTGAGCTGTCTTTTTGCGTGCGTGAGGCTGAACACTCAGTCGCTGAAATGGCTGGAGAGTCCCAAAGTGAAGGATATTAAAACCTAATTTTCAGTTTTAATTTTAGAAAAAGCTGCTTCAGTGTTATGTGGTACAGAGATATCTCATTAGCTCTTACCAGATCCCTGCCTTTGGAGGGCTCTTTCACTGTGCTAATGGCACTTTGACATTTTGTGGATTACTCTTTCAGGTTCCATAATCAATTTAACATTAACATTCATGTAAACTATTAATGAAATAATATTAAAAAAGAAAAATGTTCCTACAATACTGCAACATTTTAATGCCTCATTAAAATCATTAGTAATGCTAATATTAAAGAACTTACTTCATCTTTCAGAGAACCCCAAAATAAATCATAATCAAATGTTTGCTAACGTACAGCCAGAGAAATAATTTATACATTGCTGGCATATAGGCATCACGTACGCTAAAGATGACACCGTAAGGTCATACTATTAAGCACTCACAACTAGTTCTGGCTTTGGAAACTCATTGTACACAGTATTATTTTATAATTATCATTAAACATACTGAATATTGTTTGTGGGTTTTATTTATGAGAAAAATATATAGTGTGCGTCTCAGCCAGCCAGTGCTTTCATGGAATTCAAGTTGCAAACAATGACATGCTTCACTGACCCCAATGACTTACAAAAGCCATTTATATTCAGTACTCTCATTTACGCTATCTTTAAAAATGAGTAAGAGACATATATTAATAGCAAGAAACTGGGAGAATGATTGCATCACTACCCATCTCCAGACTTATTGCAACACTTCATTCTCCATCAGTTGAACTGGCATGGGAATGTAAATGTCATATATAATAGTTATATAAAATTTTACTACATGTGTAAGGGAAGGTCTGTGGTTCCCCCGTTGTTGGCAACTTTTGCACCCCATCTTGAAGAGCTGTAGCCACAGGAGTAGCCTTTACTCAGTGACTTGTGAGGATGAATCCCAGAGCAGAGCCTTGATTCGGGGCATGCCAGGGCTTTAGCTGTGTAACAGGGACTTCCTTAACAGCGGGCTGGAAGGAAGGCTGGTGCTGGGTGGGTTCAGCACCGCTTCACACTAGCACCCTCTGGACACAAGGTCTAGAGAAACAACAAGGCAGGTGCTAAAGCCGAGCTGGAAAGATTTCCCAAATGGGTGTATAGCTTGGTTTAAACAAGCGCAGACAACCCACTTACACCAAGTGCCACCCACTCCCAGACTAGTAGTCCTGTAATATATAGTGTCAAACAGGTGGGTAACTGCCCATCCAAATCCACAGCAAGGAACCAGAGAGAGAAACCCTGCAGCCCTTCCCTGCCAACCAGCTCAGTAGCCCAGGTGCCAGGATCCAGCCTTCTGGCCTTTCTCAGGGTGAGCCTACAGCAACAAGCTGCCTCTTGCCCTGGGGGTGATCCCCCCAGCACAGGCTGGGCTGGGCGAGGCTGCTCCAGGGGTGGCCGTGGCTTTCCCTGCTGCGAGTTCGGCATAGCTGAGGTCACCACCTTAGGCTGGGGAGAAGCCGAGTCCTGCTGCGCGCCAACAAAAAGCGAGCTTGGCTGGGATGGTCCCTCTGTTAAGCTAGAGCGTGCAGTCCATCCCTCGATCCAGAGCAAAACACTCAATTTTAAAAATCGCTTCCTTACTGTTGGGGTTTGCTGGTCACAGTGCTAGATATTTGAGACTGGATCCACTGGATTAAAGAGGAGCTTTTGTCTTAACTTCCAAAAAAGAGTTATCTGACCTTTCCCCAACAGTCCCCCAACCCACTCACTGAACACCACCCTCCTTTACAGCAAAGGCAGCTTGCACGTCCTACCATTATTTTGAGTGTTGCCTGACCCAAGCCCTTGTTGCTGAACAACAACTGCTCCTCGAGGAAGCTTGGCAAATAAATCCAGCAGCATAGCCTTGTGAATTCAAAATCAGAAGGTTGATTCTGGCATGGTTTGCATTTTCTGTTTTAATTTGTCATTTGGTTTAGATGAAAGGTTAATTGCGTTTTCTCTTAATATATTTAATACATTGTGGTAACAAGCAAGCTCTAGAAATGATAAAGTCATTTGTTAAAAAACTCAGCTACATCGTCTTTAGCCATTCATGTTCCCTTCAGAGAGAAAATTAATTGTTCCAATCTAGTAAGCTACAAAAGAAATACAGCCGACAAAGGGTGAAATATGAACATCAATGGTAAGTTTCGAATTTACCCTATTTATTTTGAATGTAAGATCTCATGACCCACTAAAATTCAGTTCACAGTGTTTTATGAAAAATAATGGCCGAAATTGAATGTCTTAATTTACATTTAATGCAATTAAGAATGGTTTAAATTATGACTGATGAACAGCACACACAGATGTCAGTCAGTTTCATCAGAATAAATTGAAGTCAGTGTCAATGAATGCTCCACTGATAAATCCCACTTTACATAAAATTAATAAAAATAAGGAAATATAATCCTTAGCTAATTGCAAAATGTTCTGGAATTCCCCTGAATTTCAGAGAGGAAAGGAAAAAAAATGTAACTAGAGAAAGCCACAAAGTAGTGTATGAAAAGTGATTTATTTTCAAAGGTGCCCTGTGTGAAATTGTGGAATGGTCTGAAAGTTTACTACAAACGGTGTTTCTGTGCAGATATACCTTGCTTTACTGAAAGGAGTCATGGCAGGGCGAGGAAGATGCCTGTAACGTGCAGCTGTGCGTGACCACAAGAGCGCTGTGCTCCTCACAGCTTTCTGGGAAAGGAGATGTGCTGTACCTCCGCGGAAGGTGCAGCATCTGCAGTGGCATTTTCCCTGCTTTTGCAGCTTGCTGGGGACCTGACTTATCTTCACCGAACCCGGTACCAGCAAGAATTAGCCCAGAGTTTTCAACCTGTGCAGTAAACACTACGCAAGTATCATTTAGTACTCTCACATGTAAACAGCGTCAACTCAGGTATCATCTTTCAGTTCCATTGGGCCTGGCACAGCAGGATCGCGGCTTGTTACTGGTCCTCCTAAGCAACTCCACAGTATGGAGGACAGTTTTTAAAAAAGTAATACAAATGCAGGCTGATTTACAGAATGGTTTTGTGGTAAAGCAAGTGTACACCGGAATTTCACCGAACATCTGATAAATGTTTTTCATGCTAACACATGAGGGCAGCTTTCATTCTGCATTCTGCATAGAGAAGATGCTGTTGCTCTCTAAAAGAATATAAAACATATGAACTATTTTTCAGTCTGTCTTCCAGAAGCAAACATCAAACGTCGGGAGAGCTGAAAGCTCAATACTCGGCTCACAAAGTAATCATGGTGTGGTCCTGCAATCCTAGTGCAGGAAGGAAAGAGAAATCCAACAAACATTGAAATCAGCAGGTTTTTACACATTTTTTCTATCTCTGTAAGGACTGCAGAAGCTGATTTTAATAAATCTAAATCCTCAGGCCAAAAAAAATTATTTCTGTGAAAGATCAGGGAAATGCAGGAAAAGATAGGGCTTCCTCAGCACAAACATATACACATGCTCATGACAATCATGATCACTAGGAAAGCTCTGGAGGACAAGCTTATCTGAAACACATAAGTTGTTCTCGGTGATTTGAAAGTTATGCATAAATACTTCCCTGGGTAAGGGTCGTGAGTTACTGACCATTTGTTTATGTATACATAAAGACAAATGTCTCTGAGATACTCCCATCTTCACGTCAAGCTATTTTCAGCCAAAACAGTTGTTCTTTTGTGTGAGGGAAACCATAATCTTCTAAGACCAAGACACCACATCTTCTAAAATGTATGCAAAGGCAATTTATGATGCTAGTATAACTAAACCTCCCAATAATATTTTGCAGTTAGAACCTTTTCTTTTCACAGGGCAATTTTAGAACAGGTGGCAACAGCCCAAGTTTAAATTGGCACTTAAATGCACATGGTATATATTTTGCATAGGTAGGTAATTACGCTTTACCTCTTTCAGGATATGCCTATTTCCCCTTGTATGTCTGTTCTGTGATATCAGATTTATCAGGATGCCTTAATTGTGTATTCTTTCTGGGTGTGGGCATTCATTGTCTGTATGTTAAAGAGTTGAGTGTCCTACCTGTCCTTATACAATATGGCCACTGGGCCAATCTGTGCCCTAGGTAGGTCAATTGAAAAACATGTTATCTCAGGGGAACTGAAATGATTTATGCAGCCCCTTTCTGGTGTCCAAAAGCAAAGGGGTACAAGTTTAGGCCACCGCAGTGTCATGCAGTCCTGCTTGCACCTTCTGTCCCTGTGAAATGTTTGCCTGCCATGCCAAGCTCAAACGGCTAGGCTTGTGTTTCCATAGCCCTGTGCAAAACAAGCTGCTGACCCAAGAGCCGTGGGAAGGACCAGCCACCAACAGATGCTGACCACCACCACTCCCCCTTCAAGCCCATGGGAGCCGTGGGTGCTCCACACCTGGTTTTAGCGGTGTGTCTCACTCCTTGTGTGGAGTGTACAGTGTCAAATGCAGCTCATCTAATTCTTGCCAGGGACTGCAAAGGTACCAGATTAAGCACTTACCTAGGGCCAAATTCTCAAAATGGAGATGCCCAAGACTGCAAATCAAAAAATGAGATATGTTCAAAAGTGCACTCAGAATTGCCTGCAGTATTAGTACAATGTGTCTTTGCTATGCCCTTATTACACTGTAGATATATGGTGTAATTTATGCTAATAGACTGACTCCCAAATTTACCCTTGCCATGCTAGTTACTTTTCTAGAAAGTACAAATGGCACATTGTTAGCAAAGAACCAGGAAAAACTGGAACTAGAGGGCAGGGGGAGAGGCCCCTACTTATCCAGTCCAGCCTCTGATGCGCAGAAAAGTGCTTTATATTTTATCCTCCTTATATTTTCAAATGCTTTACCAATTTAGTTTTAAATGCATAGGGCTTCATGTGATGGGGCTTCTCTGCTTCCCATGAGAAATTGCTCCAGAGCTATATTATATATTTTGCTGTCAGGAAGCTTTTCCTGATTCTTAACCTAAATTTTTCCTTTGTTAACTTCATCCTATTACTCCTACTTATATCTCCTTTGTCAGCCTAAATAACTTTCCCACCCTCATTTGATAGGTGCACCCTTCAAACATTCATAGCATGCCATCCTGTCCTCCCCACTTAGTGAAGCTACACATATTTTGTTTTTTTAACCCTTTTTTATCAGTCATTCTTTCCATTCCCTTACTCACATTTGTTGCTGTTCTCCACAGTTTGCTCTTTTGTTCAGAGCAGAAAGCCAATTATATTCCACATGCGTGTTTCTCTCAAAAATAAATGCTATGCATTTGCCTGCTTGCCTCCTGTGTCCACAGATTTTCCCCTATGCAAGCTAAACATATAGAGGGAAGCACAAATGAAGGAGGCAGGATTTGCATAGGCACGGAGACTGCATTGGAGTGACACAGAATGCTAATAAAACCAGTTTAAGAGGTTTTTTTATGTACATTTTTTTTCCATTTGACTTTAAGAGATCATCACTCAATGTTATTTCTTAAACTGAAGAATCTAAGGCGAATGCTTTCACTTGATTTTAGAGACATTGAATTTTTTCTGCTGGTATAAATAGTATGGACACAGTAAAAGTACTTGAGAGAGCCTAATGAACCATTTCTTACACCCCATTACCTTTAGTCTGATATGACTGAGAGTACGGGCACTAATTATCCTCTCTTTCACAGGCACCAACATAGATCTACAGTAGGTCTTAAAACACAATATTCCACACAACTCTTAGCAGTTCCTCATGTAATACATTTCTGTATTTTTTTCTAATCGAAATTTAAATTAGAGGCATGCCACTTCCCATCTACATGCCACTTATATACGTTTTATGAACAATTCTTTAGGATGATTTCCTACCAAAAAAGTGCAGGTAGCACACGGCCAGTCACAGGGCAAGTCCTAAAAAATTAAAGGATTTTTCTTGAAAGGAGTGAGGTAACCATACTGCTCTAATGACAGAGCAGCTCTGCACGGTGGAGACTCACACAGGAAGGCTGCCAGTCCAGGGAATCAAGGGAGTGTGAGACGAGCACAAGATCCGAGCTCGTCTCCCCTGGGTCCCTCGGAGAATGGAAAATTGCTTTTACTAGTTTGGCTCTGCTCTTCTGTATAAGAACAGAGCGAGGAGTAAGGCTGATCTAGAGTGACGGGATCATGCATCACTTCGCACTGCTTTGCTTTTTGCAGAAAGACTCACCAAGGCAATGTGGGTGCATCAGGTGATGCATATGCCCTGTCGTTACTGGTGGCTATGCTCTTGCAAATTATTTATTCTTCTCTTGGACTTCCCAGGCTCAGCTCATGTGAGGAAGCCTGCCAGCACACTCCAAATCCTACCCTAGTCAATCCACCTGGTACGCAAAGTGTAAGGCGCCAACACCTCACTGCCCTGGGGTAAATGCTGCTCCCAACTGGAGCGCTGATTTGCGTGACTGTAACTGAGCTTGAACCTTTATCTCACGTCAGACGGAAGATGAAGTTTTCTGCTGGTTAACGAGGAAACACTTGGAAACATATGAGCTGCATATTGGGATGCAGATGGTTCTATAAGACAGTACATACATTTATAAAGGAGACATGTAAGGTCATTGGGAACCATCTGCTTTAAATATTTAAATGTCCTTACACTAAACGTATGAGTAGTTTTGCCCTGGACTTGTAATATTAGCCATCTACCAATTTTTTATAATAATGGTGAAACAAAAGAAAAATGGGAAGGTGGGAGAAAAGGCATGGCAACCAATTTACAACATCTGGGCCCTACACAGCCAGCTCGGAAGCCACTCAACCTGTCCAGGATCAGTTTGCACTCTTTGCAGTGGCTCACTCCCATGCAGAGCGCATCTTTTGGGGGTGTCCTGGAGCCCTACACCATGGACACAATACTGTTCTGACCCTGGGAGGAGGGCAGGCACTAGGCAATCTAGGCATCAGGAAACCTCAATGATCCTCTTCCTCCTTGTACAGGCTGTTTCCTTAGAGGGTATTTTTGGTGTGATTTGTATCATCTAAAAAGCAAGATTGCCAAAGCTCCTTTTCTTGCACTAATCGGTAGCCTAACACGAGTGAGTGCTGGGGAAATGGCTCCAGAAATCGTCGCCTCTGCTGACTCCGCACTGATTTCCCCAAGTAGACAGGTTCTCATCTTCTTTCGGTTACCCCCAGCAACAAGCCTAAATAAACTTGCCGTCCCCCCCTCTCTGTGTTGTACTCCTCACATGCCTTGCAGGCAATCACACTGGCACTCAGGGAAAGCCACCACCCTTAACTGCCCTCAGTTGAAGCCACCCAGACCTATGCTATTTGTAAAGACAAACACATTGTCAAACCATTTTGATCCTCCTTTTTTTTTTTTTTTGAAGCATTTTCCACTAAGCAGAATACCCCAGGTGGAGAGAGAGGAGCTGGAGGGCTCCCAGGAACACAGCAATGCCCCAGCCCTGGCTCTTGGCTGCACCTCTGGGGTCAGGGAGGAGGATGCCCAGAGCCCTGCAGTGCTCCCGAAATCCTCCCAAGGAGAAGCAGCCCAAAAATGTCCATGTACACTCAGTTTAGTCCTTTATTGCAGCTCCTGGCACCAACATGTGAAGGTGGACAGCACCAGCTTCTTTCTGTCTCCAGGTTTCTCATCTGGATCTAAGCCACATGCCTTGGGCTTCCTGGGCCAGTGCATCCTGTAGCATTAGCTAACACCATTGAAGGGCCCCTCTGGGACAAGCTGGACACACTACTCATAGCTGGCAGAGCTGCTGCTCATACCTGTGCCTCCGCAAACTAGTTTCTTCATACACTTTGTGTTTCTTTAAGTTTCCTCCGTAAGCTGAGGAACACCATCAACACAGCAGTTATCAAGCTGCTCTTTTTAAATGGTCATCTGGATTCAAACCCTTTGCTGGGAGTATACATATACAATATGTATTTTATATATACATATATATATATATATATAAATATTCCTGGGGTCACGCTTTCCCTGAGGTCTGTCACTGTACCACAGTTCTTCCTCGCCAGACTCTCTAGCAAACACATGCAGATATGGGGATTAACAAGTTCACCAGGACAGATGGATTACTTTTGATGGTTAAGATCTGTTACTGAAAGAGGGAAAGCTGATCTATTGCTCTCCTCTGGAAAGGAGTGAGGAGTAAAACCACAACCAAAACCATTTGTGGGGCTTTTTTGTCTGAATCTGTCTCTCTCTGACTGCTTTGGACTGCAGGAGCAGCTCTGCCTGCAGTTAGCAAAGCCTAGGAGCAGACTAGGACAATGTCTTTCCCCAACACGAAGCCTTGAATCGTGCTATTGAAAAATACAGTTGGTTGTTGTTGCTATTACATTTCACTGATATTATCATTTAGAGCCTTGTCTTGTGCCTACTGAAGAGAAAAGGCAAACTCCACCAGCCTTCTGGGAGCCCCTGTTCTCTTCTAAGTTCTCTCTGAGATTGCTTTTTTTTCCCATTTTCCCCAGGAGATATTAGTCAGTGTTAGTACAGATTCACTACATCTATCTTGTTATCTTCATTTCAGTATTTCTGTCCTTTTTAAAGATCCCTTTACAAACGTTGTTTGCACCATCTTGATAGCAGCTTTCCATTCAGAGCAACAACGCAACTTCTTAATGAAATTTGTGCATCTATCTTTTTGTGGCTAATATTCATAACGAGCTCCAAATGGCTACCAAGAGAAAGAGTGAAGAATCTGAAGAGAAGAGAAGCAGCAAAAATAAAAGTTGAAAAGCAAAACTGTGAGAAATAATTGCACTGCTCTGTTCATGCAATTAAAAAGCATATCAGAGGAAAACAGTTAAATTAGCTTACTGAGTGCTTACAGGAGTTTTAAAGCTCTACTGTCAGTTCAATTAAAAAACATACCCTAACGACAGCACACTGATTTCTAAAGCAGATGACATTCTCCAGCAGCCTGAGATGGTCTCTGTGACACTGACAGCCTCCTCCTTTCCTTGTCCTTTGGAGCACTATAGCCAACCCACGATGACTTCAGACTGTCAGGGCTCAAACACAGCTGTTCCTTTTCTGGAGACCAAACAGCCCACTTCCTATGGCAACAACAGTGAGCCCTTCACAATCTGAGCTGCTGAGGAAAACCTGCTGTTAATTAAATGTTAATTGCCTTAATGCAGTCTCCATTATGTGGAAAAACGCAAGTTATTTTAATCTGTATTTTAAAGAAAACATCTGAGGCTTAAAATGCCAGGCAGAGGCAACTTACAAATTGAGATATCTATTTTTCTTGCCCCTTTAGTGTCAGAAGAGACTCCTATGAGTTTGATAGACATGTTGTTCTATTACTTTGTAGACTTTTGGGTAACAACAGTTTCAGACAATTTGATTTCTGTGAAAACCACAAATGTAGTGTTAATAGCCAATTTTAAATTATATTAAGATGTATTGATATTTTTTATTGCATCCATTATTTATTTTTATTTTAAAATACATCAGAAGCCAGGTCCTTCTAATTTCAGCAGACAGAGTGTGTGACTTGATTGAAGGATCTTGATTCCTGGGTAGACATGAATGCCTTTGTGCTGCCCACGCTGCAGTAGGCAGATGCTTGTGCAACCACTCTCAGAGGGACCATGCCACACGTGAATCACTGCCTGGACCCCCAGGGAAGTAGGATTGCTCGCTTCCCAGCTCTGAGGGTTTCTCTAGAGCAACCTGCTGCTTAAACAATTCACCTTCTCTTAAACTATTTAGCACCTGGGCAAACAGACCTCATTATTGCAGCAGCTTTTCTGCCAGCTTGGCCCAGACTATGCAAAGACTTTTCACCCCTGAGACTGGGGTGATAGGAAAGGGAGGAACTAGAAAGCACAAAATCCTCTTTGGGGTAACATGCGAACAACCTGTCCCTAGCTGCTTGCACTGGCCAAAACTCATTTTAATGGCTGATGGAATCTCAGCCCTATTAACTAACATCTAGAGGTGAGAGAGATGTAATGGCTCACTCCAGCCCCCATGCTGTCCCCCCTTGCAGGGCAGATGTGACTGCTTGGGTCTCCCCGCAGGAGGAAGCTGAGACCCACCAAAAGCTGTGGGCAGAGGGATGAGAAAGGTTCCTGGATGAGGCTGGCTGAGTTTATTACACTGCTTTTCGTCCAGACTGAGTTTATTATTGTATTTCACCTTACCCAGACTGCTACAAATGCTGTTATGGTCTGTGCAGGACATTGCAGGTGACACAACCACAGCGTGCTTTGGAGATGTTGAAATTTGCTAAAGGAGCTTTTCCCTGTGTTTGCCATGCGTTCTTTTTTTGTCCTGATGCCAACTATGGTGATATCCAAGGCTAATTTCTGAGATTTCACTAAAGACTGCCTTGAACTCTACAGTAACTTCTCTTTCTTACAGAAATGCCAACACACACACACACAAAAAATAGAATTTATGGATTTATTCTCATTTACGTTTGGCTGACTCGAGAACCAGTGTGGATGAAACAAGGTACCCCACAACTGATGCTTGGGTAAAATCACTGATCATGTACCTGTGTTGCCCAAATTGTCTTTTGAGAAGAATGATTTGGGCAGAGGGGTAAAAGACAGACCTGACAGCACCAACCACAAATGTGTAATTCTCTCTCCTTTCTTTTTTTACTTATCTGCAATTCACAAAGGCAAAATATTATAGCTGAATAACAGAATGAAGGGTCAACTTCTTTGCTGGTGCAACAGGTGTAACACACTGAAGCTGATGAAGTTCCACTGATTTACACCAGCGGCAAACACCTCTTAAAATAAGTTGCATCTGTGCTGCAGCCGTCTCACAGGAATATGGGAACTCGGCTTCTGTGATTTGACGCAAAACTATTTATAGTCTCAGAATTTAACCCCCTAGAAGGGAAGCTACTGGAGGGAAGAAGCCACCGGAGGCAAGTGCTGTCAGGGAAGTGCTGGCACTGCCATCACAGCCCAGGGTCCTGTCTAAACGCAGAGCTGGCATCCATGGGCACATCTGCTTCCCAGAGACCTGCCCCTCTCTTGGCCACATCTGGATTTGATCCCCAATGTTTACAAAGCTGGGGAGTGTCTCAGTGTTTTTAGACTGGTTATGTGCATTATTTTTCTGATCTTAAAGCTGCCCATGTAGAGAAAAATACAGGACTTCAGTAACAGTTAACAGCATGATTTGCTTTTATTACCTTTCTGTTCAAGACCCTTGTTTCCCCTTGTAGCATGTCAAATTGCCCCCAAAACCATATTATACAGCAGAGAAATGTCGTTCACACTTCACTGGCTATTGATTTACTTTATTTATTGGCACAAAATCAGCCTGAGATAAACATTTTGTCCCCCATTTCCACTATTGTAAGCGATATAGTTCACCGCAAGATAGGCAAACCCCAATGTGCTGGGTCACAATTCGACATGGCTTTCTAATCAATGTGTGAAAAATTACCTAATGAATAATGGGTTGCACATTTCCACAAACAAATTAACCAGGGTGAGACTGAAACTAATGATTATATTTATCTAATGTAATTTCACATCTGTTACTAGAGCTAGTAATTTTTTTTTCTTCTTTCCATGGCATCCTTAGAATTACAGCCCAGCTTTTGAGAGACAGACATTTTACATCCGTTTAAACAGATAATGTTCAGATTTATTAGATACATGCTTTTAAAACCACCAGATATTTGGGGAGCATGTTATTATTTTGCAGTACTTCGTGGGGGTTGAACTGCCTTTTGAAATGTGTTGTGGTTCTCACACCGGAGCCGGGGTGCCCACTCACAACACCTCCCATACAAGGAACAACAATTTTTTTCCCAATATACAGCCAGTTGAGATACACCCTGATAATTTTTGCTGGAGCTAGGCTAATGTTATTCATAGATGAAAAAGCACGACAGTGGGAAGGAACCTCACGGGCTTGTTCTTTATCTCCTTCTTAAAGTAGATTTGCGTCTTCCTGGTGAAATGATCAGTTTTGTAAAACAAATGTTCCCGGCGTCTGACTGCCAACTCCACATGCGTTCAGCAAGTGCCCGAGGCCTGATGTGGCAGTCGCTTCTCAGAATGGGGAAAGCAATTGGCTCTGCAGGGTTTACTTTTCACTGTTCTTATTCTCCAAGCACATTAAAATGTTTTGCTTGGGCTGTGAAGAGTGGCTTGGGCACCCTCCCTGGCCTCCAAAATATGAGGCAATAACTCGCCTATCTCTGTCCCTCTCCTAAGAGAAGTGTTTCAAAGAAGGTCTTGTCAGACGGGCCACCAGGGAAGGAGACAGAGGACAATGCTGGAGTTTCCTCCCCCTAAAGCTGACTCAATCCCCATGGTGGATATAGATAGATCCCCCTTTGCTGCAAACACCTTTCTTCCTGCTGCTGGGGGCTGTATCTGCTCTGTCAGATCCGGCAGCTCGCAGTTGTCTTTAAAGACGTCGCAAGAAAACCAAAAGTCTCCAAATGATGTCACTACTTGAGTCAACATTATTAAACAATTTTACAATTTGTCTCAGTCGTGGTGGCAGCTTTCATAAGGATTTATTATCCAGAGAGAGAAGAAGGGAGGGGGCTGGGAGTGTGCTGAGGTTTGAAAGTCATTGTACCGAGAGTTTAATTATTGTATTTTTCACTGAAGTTGAAAGTATTGAGGAAAATCTAGCCAATTTCATATTACCTCATTTGATTAAAGAAGTTGTATGATTGTTCAGAATGTGTAATTGCCATTCAGCACAGCTGAGCTGAAAAAAAGCTTTTTAACTTCACATCTTTAATACCTGGCGATATTTAGTAGCATTAGCCAAATGAAATGTAGAAAATGACACCAGCTTTATTCTGAAAACACACTGACAATTGATTCAGCTGGAAATTATGAGTAACTCAATGTGTATTTCTGTGTATTTCTGTTTGGATTTGTTGGGGGCGGAGGGTTGGTTATTTTTTAGTAGTATGCCATTTTCTTATCAACATAAGGAAAAGCCCTCTATACAGCCATGTCAGGTATGGGACAGTATGTAACTTCATGGGAGGATTTTCAAACTACAGGAAATAAAGCTTGACACAACATCATCTATTACATGGAGAAAGACATGCAGATGTCCCACAGTTGTGTGCCTACAGTACTGGTTTGTATTTAGTTTATTTATTGAGAAGAGAGACTCTAAATGTGTAGCACTACAAATTTTTTTTTTTTTAAACTGCAGATAGCCCTTATTCCCTTCAGTGCTGATTCCAGAAATAAATGACCTTGTTCTACTCAGAAGCTTGTGGAACGGCTGAGGAACATCCTGTCTGGGTCATTCTTACACTGTTTGGTTACAAAGCAGACCTCTGGATCACTTGTTCTGAAGACTTCTTGTTCCACTGATCGCAGAAGAGGTGGTCTGTGTACCACTATCACGTTACCTAATGAATAATGGGTTGCGCATTTCCACAAACCAATTAACCAGAGACGCAGACACTAGCAAGTGTCAGCCAGCCTGGCAATGGTTGAGCTGCTCCCTTCTGTGGTGGTGTCTTCTACAGCCGCTTGTTAACCCCCATCTGTGCAGTGAAGGACTCTGGTGTAACGCCTGAAGAGGAGCGTTTCTGATCTCTGGGATGCAAATGGCATGGGATAACACCTGATGTGTCCATTCCAGCTGGAGTCAGCTCATGGAGATAGAGACATGTGCTGCCACTGGGGGAGGCAGGGATGTGTCAGTGCCAGGCATGTCCCTCTGCGTCAGGATGGCCGAGGAGCTCGTCAGCCACCGTCTAGTTCAGGGGTAACTTCAGTGGAGTTCTGGCGCGCGTGAGGTGGAAGCTGGGAAACAGTATGAAAATAGTGGGCAAAGTCCTATAGATGAGCTCTTGTGTAGCCACACTGCCCCATGCACTTGATTGCCTAAATGTACCATTCTTCCTAAAACACCCTTTTTTTCCCCACCCTGAGTGTCATGGCTGTAGCATGTCCTGGGCTGCCTCAGCTTGCAGGTGTCGTGCAGCAGGAGGACTTTGACAAGGCACTGTAAACCCAGTCTATTTCTTTAGCCCTAAGGACGACCTTGAGAAAGACAAAGCACCTGTGAGCAGCTGTAGGTAGAGTTTTTTGGGGACTGAGCTTAGGGAAACATTTGATGGTTGCTAATAACAAGCAGCCCATTCAACATTCTCACTCAGTTATTTTTGTTTCTCCTTTACCTAGTGCATCTGACTCAGTTAAAGCCATTTAGCCTAAATCAGGCTCGCTCAGTCCTGGAGATATAACTCAATACAAGTAATTCCTGTTTTTATAATAATCCACTGATTGCTGTATGGACATTTGTCGCTGGAGAAAGTAATGAACTCTGTTGACTGAAAGACACAAAGGATGATAATGGAAAAACAGTGCAGAGCTGTCCAGAGGGACTCGGAGCAAACTTCAGCATCTATACTGAAAGCACACATGCCAAAATAAACCAAGCACCAGCTTTTCTAGTACATGCGGTCTGAATGTCTCAGCCTGAGTCCAGAAGGAGGTCACACTGGAGAGGCATGGCATGACTTCAGTCTCTGTGCCTTTTCATGGTAACCAGGCTGCACTGTTTGCGTTTCTCATTTTGCCTCTGGTAGAAATTTCTCACTGAGGGTTTTGACAATTTTCAAATAATGTCGTGGAGAGTGTGACAACACGAAATGAGAGTAGAGCACAATGATGCAGTAAATAGTTACATTATTAGAAAGGCAGATGCTGGCATTGAAGCAGGGTTGTTGGCCTAAAAAAAATAGATTAGGAGGGAGAAAATAGAAAAAAGTCTGTGAGGTATCAGAAGCGGTTGGTAGCATAATAACATTCATATGCAAGCAAGGGTTTCTGTGGCAATGTGAATCAGCTCACATGCTAATATGACCAGTAAATAAACCATAGTAAGATTCTGGAATTGATATTATTACTCACCAAATACAACTCCAGGCCAGTGAATCACGTCTGGGATTGCATTTTGGACTCCAAGCCCTGGCACTGGATCCCAGTGCGCAAGACAAAGTCCTTCAGCAGCACCTGAGTCACACCCAGTCATCTACAGACAACATAAATTCAGCATAAACCTGGTCATTTGTATTTCCTATTGGCTTATTCTTGGCACTCTTAAGAGTCCTCAGAGATATACCCTGAGTGACACTGGTGAAATTTAGGACGTTTTAGGGGTTGACCTGCTTAAAAGCAGCTTTGTGGAAAGGGACCTGGGCGTCCTGATAGACAACAGGATGACCATGAGCCAGCAATGTGCCCTTGTGGCCAAGAAGGCCAATGACATCCCGGGTGCATCAAGAGGTGTGTGGCAAGCAGATCGCAGGAGGTTGTTCTCCCCCTCTACTCTGCCCTGGTGAGGCTGCACCCGGAGTCCAGTTCTGGGCTCCCCGGTTCAAGAAGGTTCAAGAAGGACAGGTAACTGCTGGAGAGGGTACAGCAGAGGGCTACAAAGATGATTAGGGGACTGGAACATCTTTCTTATGAGGAAAGGCTGAGGGACTTGGGTCTTTTTAGCCTGGAGAAGAGAAGACTCAGAGGGGATCTCATCAATGCTTACAAATACTTAAAGGGAGGGTGCCGGGAGGATGGGACCAGTCTTTTTTCAGTGGTGCCCAGTGATAGGACAAGAGGTAATGGGCACAGACTTGACCATAGGAAGTTCCATCTAAACATGAGGAGGAACTTCCTTACTTTGAGGGTGGCAGAGCACTGGAACAGGCTGCCCAGAGAGGTGGTGGAGTCTCTGACTCTGGAGACATTCAAAACTCGCCTGGATGACATCCTGTGCAACCTGCTCTAGGTGTCCCTGCTGTGGCAGGGGGGGTTAGCCTAGATGATCTCCAGAGGTCCCTTCCAACCCCTGTGATTCTGTGATTCTGTGATTCTTTGATTCTGTGAATGTGCTATGGTACCTAAATTGAAGCCAGCAAGGAATGATTTAGAGCAAGGCTGCTGCAGCTTGGTCCCCTGCTTAGGCAATCAAGAGTAACGGGATCTTCTCACCCTGCTGTGAAAGCCTGTCACATGTCTCTTGTGCCTATCGTCCTCTTCCCAAGCAACTATAAACTGCAGTCTGAATTCAGCCCATACGGATAAACTTTAAGAGTATTTGAGGATTTTCTGTGTGCCTCCAGGGTCCAGTGACCCATACAACAAACCTGAGGCACCAACAACTCCAGCATAAGGCTCGAAGAGTTTCAGGTACCACTACCTTGAAAATCAGCTGGAGCTGCATTGATGCAGGCACCCAAACCAACTGGGAATGTGTGAAAATGCAAAACCACCTTTAGCAAATACAGGAGTGCTGCTATAGTCCTTGATAAAGCCACAGTAAGTTAGAGCCACATGTTCTCTAGGAAAATGCTGCAAAGCAGAGCAGTCAGAGAGCAATTCAACAACTCAGGCACACTCTAGGTGCCACCATGTCATCTGTCTGTGCTTAAATGCAGCACATGGTAGGTCTCTACCACGTGCTGCATTACAGCTATTTCTCCACAGGAATGAAAAACTGAGAAATTTTCATGTGTTGATTTCTTGTGCAAGGCAGGGCAGACTCAGAAGTGAGCAGAGGCATCCCATGAAGGTACTCCCAGGACAATGTTAGTCTCTCAAAAGCTGTGGAAGTGATGGCCTGGCCCTACACACAGCTACTCCAGCCAGCACAGCCCGGCTAAAGCACAAGTAGGACTCCAACTGCCTTTGCCAGTCAACCTGTTTCCCTGGGAGCCTCTTGAGAAACTTGTGCTGAGGCAAACACAACACCTTCAGGAATTTCTGCTGCTGCACAAACCCTGATATGAGGCAGGGCCAATTAAAAATGCCCTGAGTACATAGAATGAGGAAGGCTTTTGCCACTAAACAATTTGCTGGTGGGTCAAGTGCCAGCTCGTTTGAATTTTTTCTGCCAGTTTGGAAACAAGAAGATGTACCAAAGTCATTTCACAGAGGTTCACTGGTAGTGGCACACATGATGATGGCAGAAGGTGAGGGCAAAAGGCACAGCCAGGAACGGTGCACTGAATATTTTTTCACCTGGTGTGATTCACACAGGTAATCAGAAGAGCATGTGATGTGTCAAAATCTAGAGGCATTGGTGAAAACAGGAGCAGGCAGGTAGATAATCTTTCATGTGGAGGATCCCAAACTGCTTTACTCATAGTCATTCTGAAGCTAGAGGTAAAATATAAGGATCAAGATGAGATTTAAAGCTGAGATGGGACTTTGTCGCTTGGTAGAAAGAGCACTTTTAAAACAACTGGGCAACTCTGACGTCAAAGGTGGCCAGGATCAGAGCAATGCAATTAATGGAAAGAAGAGATTTGTGTATTGGTAGAGACTTTGGATAGAACAAATTCAGAGAACGCTATCTGATGAAGAAGAAAATTCTGAACTAGTTGTGGAGTTTGATAAGAAGCTGGTGAAGGTAACAACAGGATTAAAATCGACAGAACTTCGCAACCTACATTACTTTGAAGAGGAGACTTGGGTACTAAGACACTTAGATGCTTTTCAAAAAAATACCTGCAACAGTGGATGCTTTCATTTAGCAAGTAATGGTGTAACCAGGTGCTCTCAAGAGTTATAACATAAAGAAGGATGTGTATGGAAGGCATCAACAAGTAACATGCTGGCTTTATATTTTGGGTTTAGTTGATTGACTATAACATCCATGAATGAAACCTACAGATTTACACCCTGCTAAGGGAGGAGGAGATAATGTATGAAGGACTATTAGAGCAATTTATTGTAGACAGGACAAGAATCATCTCCAACAGAAATGAGAAAGGTCTGATTTAAGTGAGGATATGAACCACATGATGAGTGGGTCAGAGGCAGCAGCTTCTTGTGTGAGATATGAAGAAAGGCCAGAGCAATCAGCTAATACTACATGATCCTGCATCCTTTAAAAAGCATATCAATTGTAGCTGTCTTTAACTGGATGGGGTCCCTCAGAGCCCAGCAGGATTCTCCACTCCTTTGGGGATCTGTTCGGTCACAGTTCAGGCAAACCCAAGCTTAAAATTGCACAGAAGTTAAAGCAGAAAGGGTGAAGTGACAGTAATATAAAATATAATGGAATAGTCTTTGAGTATTTCTTATAGTAATTAAAAATTCAGGAATAAAGCATGAGTCATTTATTTGCTACTGAGACCTGAAGATAAGAACACACGCTGACAATGAATACAGTTGTAGGTGTTAATTATTGCTTATAATAGACACAAAGAGTAAAGCTACCAACTGTACCAAGTGTAATTCTTTATTTAGTAATTTAATATTCTTCCCTGTTCATCTCAATGCATTTTTATATATCTGACCTTCTGTAGACTTCTCATTTTGTTCTCCAGCTGAAAGAGCAAAGCTGGTTAATTTCTGGTGACATTTTGTGGCCGTGTAGTTGCTGAAATATCTTTTTACACTCAGTTTTGTTTATAAATCTGAATTCAGTGGATATCTGACTAGCAACATAAGCCTGTAAGCTGGGTGACTTTGCTGAAATGAGAGATGAGAGCCCCCTCCCTCCTGGAGAATTCCTGAGCACGTCCTGGCCTCAGGAGCCCAGGGGACACCAAAAAGCACCGTGTAATGGCCGTGGCTGTTGCAAAGAGCAGCTAGACCACACTATGCCCCCCATGAATGTCATGTCTTCTGCTTACCCGGCATGTCATTGACTTACATTGTCTGTGACTGTGGCACAACCAAGTTTTGCCTGGGCTGCTATATAAGGCAGGAAGCCCAACATTACAGCCTTCCAGTACATAGGAATTTCATTACAAAGTAATGTTTATGCCTTGAAACAGGGGATAGTGCTTGCTCTTAATTGTTAGATACAAAAAATAAGGGAGGGTGCTCATAGTCATTCTGAAATGCTCTTTAAAAAGTTAGCAAAAAAATAAACCTTAAAAGCTTGTAAAGCAGCCACAGGGAATCATAGCTGCCACTTAAATTATATTAAAGGGCAATAAATTGAAACCAGTAAAAAAGAAATGTGTCCTTACAGGGTGCATCGTCAGCTTATGAAATTCACTGTAGCGGGAGGTCAGTGAGAGAAAGTCTGTAGTTTGTTTTTTTCTAAAGTACTTTTTGGATCACTACCATGATGCTTCCAGTGCTGCGAGAAAAGGCTAATCAAACTTCATACTCCAAGGCACAAAATGTGTATGGGGGTCAGGTGAGAACGTTACCCTCATAGACAGTGTATTAAGCATATTCTGCATTTTCCCTCTCGACCTTTGAAGGAGGGTAAGGATCTCTGCAGAATGGTTGTGTAACCTCCAATGGCAAATCCTCTACAAATGTCTCTGGATTCCTTCCTCCCAGGGAGTGATTCTCCTCTGGCAGACTTCAAAGCTCATAAAAGCATAATTTTAGCTCTGAAAAATGTTTTTAAACATAAGCGCTGATGAATGATGCAATGTAAAAATGAAGGAGAGCTCTTGAGCTTCAAAGATGATCTCAGGAGAAGCTGAAGCAGGCACAATTTATTGGCAAATAAGAGAGGTGACCTCCCACCCATACCATTGTACAACATCCCAGGTGGAAGACAAAGACGGGGCTGATCGGTGCACGAGCCCTGGCTGTGAGAAACATGAAGAGAGAGACACCCTACTGCTGTTTTTTCCCTGAGGAATAGAAATAAATCTCACAGAAGGCCTTGTGTGCCCATTAATGCAGCCCCTTGAGCACTACTCAAATAAAAGGATGATGGTTAGTCAAAGACCATCCCCTACCACATCCTGGGCACAACCAGCCCCTCTGGCTCTTGCTGTTGTTCCTTCTATTCATGCCATGATGAGGCGAAAAATTAAAACCATGCTGTCCGTATGCTCCCCCTCCACCACCACCACCTCTCTTTTCTTCTCACAGTTACATCACTGGCATGGCTGATGATCAGTCTGTGGTATTTAAAAGAAGCCTGTGGGTGTTACATCTTTTGGAGCAAATTCTGTTTCTCTGAGTTAAGCCATGGCTGTCAGCTGTCTTGCCCAGAGATTTTGAGGTAAATTGTGTGTGTACATAAAGTCGAACTGGCCCTAAGGCCCCAAATCCCACCTATGACTGGATGAGCCCATGTGGCACAAACTGCAGTCAGATATTTGAATGCAGTCCATGTGTGGTCATAATTTCTTTTAGAAAAGAGAGTGTATGGAATGGAGGAAAGCTCTCTGGCAGAACAATTTTGAGCACTAGTCCTACAAATCTTCACACGTGCATCTGCTGAACTCGCAGCCAGGTCAGCTTTAAAGCCTGCAGGATCAGGGCCTTTGCTTCTTTGTCCCTTTTGCCCAACTCTATTATGGCTATTCAAACAGTTGAGATAGACCTGTGACATTACAGGACGCTAATTTCTGAGGACTCCTCTTCCTCTTCCTTTTGCAGCATTTAGATTTTTTCCTATGTTTACAGCACATATGAGGGAAAAACTGAAATTCCTTTGTTCTCCCTTTCGTCTTTATGCTGAAAGGCTAAATAGGCCGTGCTTCCCAGACCAGCCGCTCTGAGCTCAGCCTTAATGGCAGGCAGGAGGTGGTCACCTCTGTGTCAGGGCTTGCTTTAAAAAAAAAGGATCTTAATTCCAGCATTGGAAATGAAGAGGAGTTAGCTATTAGCTCTCATATTAATAATTTAGAAAATACATGCCCAATCACTTGTGTTCTCTCGGTTCTCTCTGAACACAGCTGCAAACTGCATTTGGTGTTAGGGTGAATGGATGTATTTCAGATGAGATATTTGTACTGAATTATTAGGGTAGTCTGTATTACAAAATTACTAATAAACATTGCTTCTGGCTCAATTTAGCCTGAACTCAGTGAACCTAGCCAGTGGTGAGAAATCAAAAACTCTGAAATACCCGATGAATGAATCTAACTAATCAAGAAACCCTGCAGGAAGTAGATGCCAGGATTAATGAGCCAGTGGTTTCACCATGCCATGCTGTTATTTCTTCACATAAATGCCCTCAGATGAGATTACCTTTGTCATGAAAAGGAGAAAAGGAAGGTTACATACTTTCAACTGACAGGTTAACTGCCATACCTCCATTACTGCAAGATACATTTTGATGTGCAGAGATTTTTATTCTGAAAAATGAAAATTTAAAGACCACAACACAAATTAAACCACATTTTCATTTCTAGGAGCAGGGATCATTGCTGCTAGTACAATAATATAATCCGTGCTGCAATGTTATCTGAACCCTTGCCTTGCACAAACTTTCTTCCGATGTTAGTAATTGCTCAGTGAATGCAATCTCCAGCAGCGGGTAAGAGTAGATTCTGCCTTCCAGGGGGATTTGAGGGGAGGAAGAGAAGAGAGAGAGAGTGTCAAAGCATTTCATCAAGAGAGCAAATGAAAGGTTCAGTGACATTATTGTTATGTGCATTCCTTAGACATCAGGGGTGATGTTAAGAGTGAAGTAAACCTACATAGATATGTGCTGGTATGGAAATGATTCCACGTATACAAATGTAAACCTGTTCCTATTTACACGCTGGGTGGAATTGCTCAAAGCTAAAACACACCTTAAGGTAAGCAAGTAAGCCCAGGTTGTAACAGCCCCAGTGCCTGGTGTTAGCTGCTTAATCAGTAATAGGCTAATTGTTATTCAGCATAAATATTACCTCTCGATTTATATGGAATTCACTCATTTATTTTGATCACTTTATGTGAATGAAGCAAAGCTGTTCCTGTTGTTAGGTAGAACTAGTCAGTGCTGTTTAATTTTTGTCTTTTAATATCAACATGAATGAGATTTTTTAATAAAATCATTCACACACAACCTGTAACATGTATGAGTGAAACCTGCAGTCCCCTTCCTTTCATCCATGTTAAATACATAAGATCATCAGCTTAGATGTTTTATGTTGCAAAGCTTCAGCTGGTGCTAAGGGTACGTTTCAGAAATCTCCAGGACTCAGAACACAAAGATCTATTGCCATGGAAACAAATGTTGTATCAAAGTTGGGTAGGATCAAAAAGCTTTGCTCATAACCAGGACAACAGTTGCATTAGAATATGGAGGAAATGATGGATGGTTTAGGAGCGAGAATTCAGCCGAAGGACCTTTCTAAGGCTCCTTCCTGTAGAGCTGCAGCATTTGGCATCAAGAGCTGGATCTTACAGGTTGCGTCTCAATCCTCTGCCCCCAGCCAGAAAGAGCATTTTTCTCTACCATTAAAAAGCACATATTTTTTAAAGATCTTCCATACCACAGTTCACAACATTCCTACATCATAAAGCTGTCTTGCTTACAGCAATATAAAGCAGCTGTAAAAATTACATGCCTGTAAACAACCTTCCACACATTTGGAAGAAGCAGAGTGAGATTTGCACTCCTCTGCATTTAAGTGGAGATAGGCTTTTTCTCTGAGCACACCACAGCACGGAGAAGGGACTACTGTGGGACTGGGAAGACCAAGGGATGTCCTGGATGGGCTGCCGCTCCCCTTGGCCCATGGAGGGGCACCCAGGGGCGCTGGGGATACTCTGACCAGCCCTACTCCATAGGCACCCTGTGCGCCCACATCCTTTATGGCTGATCTAAACTGATCATGAATTTCAAACTCGGAACCAAGCTTGGGTGCAGAAGGGCTACTGCTTGGCCCAAGACTGGGCTGGGAAGTAGAGGGAAGGCTGGAAGGGGTGACAGGGCATGGTGTCTTCTTACCCAGTGTGTTACCACAATATGGGTTATCGTATGGGAACCTGTCTTGCCTGGCCTGGCCTACCTCAGGATGAGCATCCTGGGTTGTTTCAGCACCTGTAGCAGCAGCCCCCTGCAGAAGGGCACATGGCTGCTTCCTCAGGTGACCCCCAGCGGACTCACTCATGGCCTGGATCACCAATAATTTATTCTGCTTTTATTTCTCTTTTAAATTAAATATGCATACATAATATGCACTTTGGAGCAGGCAAGGACCCTTCTGCGAGTGCCTGTGGAGCTGGGCACTCTCAGGTGTGTAATTAAGATGTGTGTAATTGATGTACAAGGAGAAGAGATCTCAATGCATTGCATAAAAAAGGGAAAGGGGGGTGAGAGAAGAAGAAAAAATAACCCAAATCAGGCTATACGATACTTGCCAAAGTCCTACACTTTTTTTCCCCCCGTGTCAAAGTTTGGACGGGAGTAAACCACAGGTTTTGCCTTCCGTGGAATTCGCCCCGCCACTTATTTCAGCAAAAGCAAAAAGGTCTGCGGTGAAGCGCCGCTCTACTGCCGCTCCCGCCTCAATCCCAGCCCTCGTCCCCCGGCCCCGCACCGGCCCCGCACCGGCCCGGCGGCGCTCGCTGCCCGCCCGGCCCCAGCCTCCCGCCGCCCCGCTCCCCCTCCCCCTTCGCCCCTGCCGTGCTTCGCCGCGGAACTTCTTGTCTTGCAGTTTAAAGACCAACCACACACAAAGATTAACAAAAGTTTATTAGTCATGAAGTATTAAAATTGTGATAAATGAAAGGCTTCAATGCAAAATTCAAGCAAGCAAACTATCCCCAAACTTTTGACAAAGGACTTAGTGAATCCTACAGAAGGAAGTCCTGTCTTTTTTTTATGTTTTTTGCCTGCAGTTCAAGACACTTGTTATATCTCACACGCAACATCAAAATCTATAATTCTTCATATCACATACTGAAAATGATTTTATTTATCCATTTACATTAACTTGATATAAATGTGTCCGGAAAAGTCAATTAATATGTTTTATATTAGCTCAAACATTCATTAAGAAACCCAAAATGCAATAAATAAGCACAGACAATAAGTTAAAACATATCACGAATCGACCAGTATGTAACAAGAATGCTTTATCTACACAAAACATCCTATTTCACATCATTTGTTCATTCCTCCAGCGGCCCTGCCCTGCGGCGGGG
>VFFE01009152.1:780278-783488 GCA_008921705.1 Burhinus oedicnemus | reverse complement strand
GCTCAGGCTACATTGATTCAATTCAGCTTTCGAGACGTCGGGCTGTTGCAATGAACCTGGGTGCCCGGGAACGGCCGCTAAGAGCAGGGAGAGAGACCCAGAGTCGGTCCGCAATTTAGCTGGAGAGCCAGAAAGAGAGAAGGAAAGAGGTGGAGGTGGGGTGGGATTCTTTGCTTTTTTTCCTCGTTGGATGGGGGACGGCGGAGATGGCTCATTTGTTTTGCTTTTTTTCCTTTGAAAATTATTGTCTGTGTGCAGCTCCAGGGCAGGAGGGGAAGCCCAGGAGGTGAAAATTTTCGAGAGCGGCCCCCCCGGCCCGCTGCCGGGCGCCGGGACCGGCGGAGCGAAGCCCGCAGAGCCGCCGGCGGGGAGGCGGGCCGGGGCCGGCGGCAGCCGCGGGGCGCGCAGCTTTCCGCGGCCGCGGCGGGTCTGGCCCTACCTGAGGCCGGAGTTACGCGAGCGGTCAGGGGTCGGCCGGGGCGTTTGGGGCTCAGTTTTAGCTGTAGCTGCTGGCAAAAATGTCCGGGCGCCGCAGGTGCCTGCAAGCCGGCTCCTGCCGAGCGTGCGGCGGGCAGGGTGGCACGGCGTGCGTGTGCATCTATTCCGGGTTGTTGTATGTTTCAGGTCGATAAATAAATGTGTAATAGTTAATGCGCAGACAGATCAGAGTAATAACAATGGGATGAAATCAAAGGATTATCAATCTCTGTTAGTAACTGCTGAATAACAATGTTGCGGTGTGATTGATAGCGCGCTTCATTTTATGACTTTTCTATTGCTCTTGATTTTTATAGCAGTATAAACAAACTAAATCATTTCTTCCAAGACTTCAGAGCGCAGTCGTCTTAAGGGGGGAAATCAGAGAAGGAAGTCTGCGGGAGAGAAAAGAGCGGGCAGGGCTGACACTTAAACGTGTCAGAAAGAAAATGACAATGGGGCATATGTAAAATACCCTCATCACATTCCGCTTCCGCGCACTCCTGTTTTGTCAAGTGCCTGAATTCACCTGGGCAGCGTCGGAGATGTATTTACAAGGATTTTATTCCCCGTCATCTTTCCATTTTCCCAGTGTAGCCAGAAAACTGCCAGTCAAGCCCATTCCCTGTTACAATTTACGGTATTCCCCACATGATCATAGGAACTGAAGTTCCTAACAAGGAAAGGCTTTAGCACAATGGCCCAAAATCTGCAGAGTGACACGAGTGTCTTCAGAAATCACTTCAGAGCAAAGTAAAAGGATTTTCTATGACGGATCCAGTGATTTTTCCTCAATAAATAGGTTTTAGATTGTTACACACACGTAGAACTGGAACAAAGGGAACTACCAGAAAATATATTGGTTGCCCCTAATAAAATTTATTTAGACAGTTTACTTCTCATAAAAAATAGAGATTGAATTTCGTACAGGAGCGCCTGCCAAGGGGCTAGGCACTGCGAGATCATCTCCCCCCGCACCTTCCTTTTTCCTTTTCTTTTCTCTCCTTTCCTTTTCCATCCCTTCCCTTCCTTTCCCGGTGGGCCCGATTCCGGGGTCCTGGCCGGGGCCGGCTCCCCCTCGCCGCCGCCCCCGCCGGCCGATCCGCCCGAAGAAGGGCCGGGGAGCGGGCGGGCCGCCTTGGGGAGCAACATAACCCCAATTCTCCAGTGCCGTGACCCCAGGAAGAGAGGGTAGGGAACTTTCCAACCCCCACAGCTCTCCCCCTCCCCTCCCCGCTAAACTCAAGCCGTGATTGAATGAGGCTGTAATATAAACAAGTGTATTTAACCAATTCTGCTCTGATTTAGGACCAGAACCTTCTTTTATCAGAATAATTATATTTGGAGCGAGAAACACGGTAAAATAAGGTTAAACTGCTAAAGTCAGCAGGGTGGCTTGGCGTAAATGGCTGATAAGGTTTGTAATTTGATATTTTATTTATGTATTTATTGAGCATCTATCCAGTTAAGGGGGCTGCTGTATGCAGAGCACCGTAATTGCTTTCTACACTTAGCAACGCTCCCAGCGTTTATCAAATGTAACTTTTGGTTGCCTGCCTTGTTCGCGCGGCTTTTTTTTTTTTTTTTTTCTCTATTTCCAGACAGTAGTGCTGAAATATCGGATATTATTCACATTCCCGCTCCTCAGTGCTGCACTGTAACATTGTTCGCTTTAATGAGAAGCGCCTCCCTCAATAATTAACGACCTCACATTTCCCTATTTTCTTGCCTGATGAAAAGAATCAATTTTAATTCATTGTAAATTACAGCTATGCTTTTGAGTGTTATTTGCTTACAGAAAACAAATCAAGTGACTTAGGCTCCTGTTTACTTTTCCACATCGGCATACCCTAAACACAAATGACAAATCAAACTATATCCTTTCGTTAGGCGTAATTTGGAGTTAAGAAATGGAAAAACATAAACACGTGTTTTTATTTCAATCAACCCTCTCGAAAATATGACTTCTTTGGAAATGAAGGACAAGGCTGCCAACAGCTACAGATCCCAATTTATTCATTCCAGTCAGAGCTAAATATGACGATCATCGCTGCTTTGCGACATTAGGCTGCATGCACATTTTGTAGCTGCGATAAATACACTTCTTTGAAAGCAACTTTATGAAGTTTAAAGGCATCCGAGGCAAGAACGATCGCAGCTGATCAGAAACGCAGCCGTCAGGTGTTCCGAACACAGCCTCCCTGAGCGCGGCAGGGAGAGCTCGGCTCTCCTGTCATCTCTTCTCAAACACAGTTAAGAACAGCGTTTTCCTATTTGCTTATTTATCTAAATATCTGCATCTCGCTCCGGCTGAGCCGCCGATTGCCTCCGCGCTGGCAGGCTGCGGGGAAGCTCTCAACAGCGAAGCGGTTGCTTTAGATTGAAAGGATGTCTTCTATCAATTAATTTTCATCAGAACTATGACAACCAGTCTTTTATGGGGAAAAAGCTATTTTAATATAAAGGTATGCCTGACACCCCACTTCCCCCCCCCCCCCCCCCTCGCCCGTCCAGATGCAAACTCTTTATACACAAAAGTCACCTCCCCCTCTGCCTCCAGCTTTGTATGCATGTATGCACGTATAGGCTTTCGGCGTAGTATTAAGTTCATAAACTTAAAAATGCGGACCCCAAGCGCTGGGCACTGTGGTCTAGTTTATGCAGTCGGACAGGAATTATCGGGGCTGCCCCGAAGGCGAAGGGGACGCCGGTGTAAAGCATTTTTCAGATATG
>VFFE01009152.1:752778-777778 GCA_008921705.1 Burhinus oedicnemus | reverse complement strand
TTTTAATAGTGTAAAATTGGGCACATCTTGGTGTTTTATTGTCTAATCAAGAAAAACGGCTTGCATATGAAATACTAAAATAAAATAAAGGCCAGAGTATTTTTCTTTCTTTGCTTATGCTCTCAATAACTTAAAAAGGAGATGGAATCTACATTTTGTTCTCGTTATCACCAGGATCATTTGACCTTTCAGCCCGATGCCTGCAACAGACGGTAAAGGTCAAGTTTCTTGATTAGGAAAAAGGTCTGTGTGACATTAGCAAAACACGCGGGAAGGCTGCGCTTGCTAGCAGAGGAGCAGAGAGTCGCAGGAGAGCCAGTGGCCCCTGGGCTGAAGAATTGCCCTGCTCCTCTACCATGGTGAGGTTAGGTTGGTTTTTTTTGACTGGCCATCTGTGTGTTTTCAGTGTATTTGTGTGTGTGTTGAGCGTTTTGGAGTCTTAAACTATTTACAGCTTTTTTAAAAAAAAAAATATATATATACACACACATCCCAAACAGTGATTTTTGTCTCCCATTTTGGGACTTCGTAAAATGATGGAGATGTGCCAGGGCCAGCCAGACTCTAGTTGAGGATATTCCGTCGGTAGTACTTATGTTTATGACCATAAACACGTTAGAAATTCTGAAGCAGTCTTAAGGGACAGCTGTCTTAAGATTGTAGTTTGTTGGGGTTTTTTCGTCTAGGAAAAAAACATTTTGGGTTTTTGGGTGATTGGTTCTGTTGGAAGAAATTGCAAATTGTGTTTAGAGAAAAAAATCAAGATTTTCAGGAGACACTACTACTGGTTGGAAAGAGGTGAAAAAATGTTTTCTCAAAAAACATGATTTTTCAGCTTTCTGTTTGGGTTTCATTTTCAGACCTTCCACCATTGTTTGTCATCAGTGTTCTCCTCTCTACATAGGCACAAACTCTTCTGCCTGCAGGCCTCTCTCCTCCTGATCAGTCTGGCCACTGGCTGATATTTCAGTTGTGGCTTGCAATGTTTGAATTGACATTCTGCAAAAAGAAGGATCTCTGCCTCCTAAAATTGTCATAAACGTGTGAGTTTTCTCATGTTCTAGCTGTAGCAAGGAATCATACAAACCTCATTGTAAATCTTGTGGATTTCTTCACATTTAAACCTAGTAGTCCTTTCTCAACTGAAAGCACAGGCTAACTATAGTAGATACTTACTGTAAGCAGGGTGCTGTAAGGGTAACTGAGACTCAGCACCCAGAATTTTGTATTCTCTGTTGCTAGAGAAGCTACAGGACTGAAAGCCATTTTTTCTTTGTGCTCCAGTTGAGAAGAAGGTATCAAATTTTGTAATGGCCAGAAGGTACTTTGTGTGTTGGGAGAAATAGTGTGTTTGGGGACTGGAGTACTGTACAGAAAAAGTATTTTATTTAGCTGTAGAGTAGTGACTAGGTATGAAATTACTAGGGCCCTGGAACCTCCTTTGCCTCCGTTACTGAAAGAGCAGCTGGTCAGACTGCAAGTGCCTCTTTCCCTAGTGACAAGCAGTGGGCAAACTGTATTCATCCAATTAATAGAGGCTTTCAGTCAACACAGTGGAGCAATAACATGTCACAAGCATGCTAAGTGCCTGACTAGGTTTATCTTCACCTGGTGTAAATAAAGTCTGGGTTATGTTCAGCCTATAATAGTAGCTATTACTTAAATAGGTAAACTTGCGTAAAAGCACACCTGAGAGTCATGGCATGAAAGAGTGTAGCCTTGTAGCCACAGAAAATGCAGAACATGATAGCAGTGGTGGTGTCTTGTAAGACTGGGCTGAAAGAGTCCTTTTTGAGTTAGTGAGTCCAGCAACTCCATCATTAGTGCCCTTTTCATACTCTGATGGCAGGTCCACAGATGGGCAGTGCGAGAGTGGTTTTAGGCTGGAGGTCCTGGGTTTTCTTTTTTAGCATTGGAGTCAAGGATGGTGGTGTTATTTATTTCCATACTTTGAGGGTGAGGAACTAGAGAGAAAGTCATGCGTTGGGGTGTCCAGATTGGGGAGGGAGCCAGAACACAATGTGGGGCTTGGTTGCTGGTAATCAGCAAATTGAGTTTCTGTGTGCAATGCTGGCCTCTCCAAATGTTAATAAAGTTCTGCTTCCTTCCCAAGCCACATCATTTACAGCTAATGAAGCAGTGAGGGGTTGCAGGAGAGGAAGCCTAGTGTAGGGGCTGGTGACATGCTGGGGGAGGAAACCTCCTGCAAATGGCCTTCTTTACTTCAGATGGCTCCCAGCTGTCACTGCTCTTCTCTCTTATCCTGTCTTCTGAGTATGCCTTCCTTCTGCTCTGCAGGGGGAGAATTAGAGAGGCAGAGATAAAATAGCCCAATACAGACAGGATAAGTGTGTTCCTTTTTGAACTCAATGTTTGAAAACAGTAGCGGGCTCCTTGGACTGCTTATTGAGATTCCTAGTGGGAATAAGAGCTCAAAGAAGGCTTGTCTGTATATAAGCATTGGTAAAACTTCTCTCACCTAGTTGTGACTCAGAAAAGTAGCTGACAGGGTTTGGATGTTTTGTCTTGTGACATCTTTATAAGGTCTTTATCCTGGATTGCAAAGCATGCTGTCCATTGTGATCATCTTGCCATGATTCCATTTTTAGCACAGTGTATGTGCTTTTGGGCAGCTGTTGTGTTTCAGAAGGTAGGGTGTGATTCTCTTTTTGGCTTGAGATACGTATTTGGGTTCATTCTCTGCCTGGAACCCAACTCTTGTGCATCCAGAGTTAGTTTAACTACCTGGCAGTGTGCTCTCCAGCTCTTATTCCTCTTCATCCTGCCCTCTCCACCTGGGCGCTTCAGTCAGATTTACCACTGTTGACAACCTGAGTTCTAGTGCAGAAGACTTTAAAAAAACAGCTAGAGATTGAAAGTGCCTTTTCACATGTTAATCTTGCAACGTGTGTGATTTTTCTCTTGTAAGAGAATAATTGCTTCTGCTTGGTTAACAGTATTAACTACCTGTAATACAACATACTGCATACTTAAAATATCCTGGGATGATTAACTTCAGTGCTTAAAACTGTCAAGAAGTCCTGAAGCTTGTGTGTTTGAGTGTAAACTTCTTAATGATAAAGTACTTCTTGCTCCTTATGTTGAGTGTAGTTTATTCACTTAACTTTCACCAGAGGACAGAAGTACTAAATTGAAATAATCCTGACATCACCACTGGGAGAACAAAACTTAAAGCACTTAGGTTTTTGGGTTGGTGGTTTGTTTTTTTTTGTTTGTTTGTTTGTTTGTTTGTTTTTGTTTTTGTTTTTTTGGAAAAGTGAATTAAAGGTTGGAGAGATTAATTGATTTGCTGGAGAACAACAAAATGAAACTGCAGTGCTATCGGTAACCTGGCCCCAATAGCAGTGTAGTGCTCTGCCTAGTAATTGCTGTAAAACAAAGTACAGTTTGTGTCTGGCTCATCAAGCATCTGGCCAGTGTGTGAGTTTTCCTTTTGCCTGTGAAGCTACAGAACATTCTTTATATTTTCCTGTTTGACCTTCACAAAGGAGATGTAAAACTTGAAGGTAGATTGTCTGTTTCTGAAGGACCTCTATATGAAGAGTAGCATGTCTCTTTGAAGTTAAGCCAGTTGTGAAGTGCTCTTGATCATAGGCAGCTGATGATGTCGCAATTTTTGAGTAAAGTTTGATATTTGGAAGTCTAAATAGAGAGTATTGCTCTAGCTCCAGCTGAGTTTTTCATTAAAAATTATTAGGAGCCTTTCTGAAAGGTGACGTGTTTGGTGCAGAAGGGACTGGAATCTTCTGTTTATCCACAGCACATAGCATAGTCTTGGCAAAACTGCCTGACCTTTCGTACCTTGACTCCTCGTTTCTGTGATGTGTCTTGACATTGCTCTGGCAGTACTCCTTTTAATGATAAGGAGATAGTTTAATGATAGGAAGGTAGTTTAGTTGCTGTGTCAGCTCAGTTCTAGGCTCCTTTGAAGGGGCTAGTATTTAGGACATGGGTTTTCCCCTGTCACCCCTCTGTTACCTGTAAGAGAAATGGCTCTGCCTTGAAACCCTTCATAGTTTAGCAGTGGTCCGTTTACCATATGATATTACAGGATTTTAATTGTCACCTCTGCTCTCCTAGCTATCCTCTGTTCTTGTAAGGCTGCATTTTTTTAGTTTTTTCCATAGCTTTTGTTGCATGTAGTTGTTGTTACACAGGGGCTTTAAGTTCAAAGCAAATGAGAACACTGGTTGTCCTACTTCCAGTTTAATGCGGTCTCAGCTCTGCCTATCTGTGGAAAGAAACTCATTTTCAGTAGTAGCCAGGTGGTGTGGCCACTATCATTTCCTCCTGGCTGAGACTTCTGCTTACCTTTTTGGGTTTTTTTTAAGTCTTTGAATATCTCATTCATGTGTTCACGTGATCATTGAGACCATAAACTTGCTTGGATTATTGTTCTCCCTTGTTTCTATAGCCCCTGGCACAGCGAGGACCTAATGTGATGGCTTTTTAGATGCTGTCTCTGTAAAAGCTCAGTAATATTCAGAGATGGCCTAGGTTCACCATCTCGCTGTTCAGCAGCCTACATAATGTTGATAGTTACTGATTTAAAATTGGTTTGACCAAGTAATCTGAGGTTTGTTAGCTATGATGTGAAAATGGCTTCGTTTTGATCACTCCCAAAGTTTCTTTTTTTTTTTTTTTTTTTTTCTTTTTTTTTTTTTTTTTTTCCCCACTAGCTCCATCTACTGTCCCTGAGGGTACGTGTGGAATTTCAAATGTCTTCAGTGTGGGTTCTCATGAGTCCACATTAGCCAGAAATTTCCAGTTGACTCAATATTCCTCAAATCAGGGGCAGTGCTCCAAAAATAGCAAAGGCAAACAAAGTGAGACTTGGTCTCAGGATCTTTTAAAAACAAATTGCTTAAAGAATTCAGCATAGGTAGTTGTATCTTTTTTGATATCACTGTTTAATACTTCAGTTTCATGTATATCTTCTTGATTTAAAGGACTATAAAACTTAAGTTTACAGCTGTTTAATTTGCTCAACTAACAGTTTAGTTTTTGTTTGGTGTTTTTTTTACACTGTTTAGAAGGCAGCTTGCTCTCTTGTGCTAGTTAAAAGTTTTTATTGAATTTTTTTTTGAAGGTGACAAATGGTATTTGATGCATTCACAGAGGTGGGGTCCATCGGTAGCTATCAGCCATGATAAAGCCTTAGAGGGAGGAATTCTCTTAACTCGCTGATTTCCCTGGCAGAGCTTTCTAGTTCTTATCAAGGATTGCTGTTATACTTGTTTCTACACTTTTACCTTGAGTATTGGCTACTGGCTTTTGTGTCCCCCACTTGTCCCCTAGCTCAAGAGAGTGAGAATAGAGTTCCCTGTGGCTGCCACAATGATGCAATCGAGTTTCCTGCATTTGGGGAAATTGCAGGAGTCAGCACATAGAAGTGTGGGTGTTGATCTTCAGCCTGAGAAAACTGCCTTCCTGCCCAGGGTGTTTCCTGTGGCTCCTGCTGGCGGCAGGATGACTGGGGGAAAGAGCCCTTGGTCTGGTCTGGTACTGGGACCTGTTCTGGCTTCTTACAAATCCTGTGGTGTGCTGGGTGATCGCACACAAGCCTTCTTTTTCCAGGTTCAGCATTGGTTCAGCTTGGGGCCTAGATGACATGGTGGTAGGTATTGTGTAAATGACCTGAGAGAATGAAACATAACACATTAGTCCTTTTGTGGAGGCATTGATTTTTATGCAAAAATATGAAGTTTATCCTCTGTCTTGAAAACAGAGGACAAATTATAAAATTGACATATCTGATCAATTGGTTTTGAAACGTACCATCTTTATTCACAAATTGAGTCTGTTTTGTTTTTTTTTTTAACCCACTCCCTTCGAAATGTGTAGAAGCGGTAAAACAGCAGGAAGCCAAGTCACTAAAAGCATCCAGAGGAATTTAATTTTATTTTCATAAACTAATCTACCCACTCGCATCTATCTGTAAACTAATTACTTTTTTAATTAGGTAGACTTTTTGATTGCTTATGGAGAGCTGTGGTAAAATTTACCACTAATTATGCTGGGGCAGGAGAAGGCCTCTGGATTGTTAGGAAGGATGAGAAGATTTTATTTCCTTTTGTTGAAATGGGGAGCAAGTTGTAATTGATATATAAATAATGTGCTTATTTTTCCAATTTCAACCTATTCAGCTTCTGTTAACCTTACTAATTGAGGCTCTTTCTATGGGTCATTTGGTTTCCTTTCATCTAATGTAACATCTACAGGAACTTCAGAACAATAAGGAAAAAAAATATGTTGTAAAGTTGAAGTTTTCCTTCTTCCTGTTAAAGGTAATGTTTATGCTGACTGGTTCTAGATTTTAGACTTTGGTGAGTTCCAGTGATGTTTGCCCCGAAATGCTGGATCCTAGGACATGTTAGCAATTAATCTGCAAAGTTCAAGTGCTGTTTTTTCCATTGTAGTTGAATATGTATTTAGAAAACCAGCAGAAGGTGGTGGTTTCACATCTCTTGTGCCATCTCTTCTGACACCCTAAGCCCATCAGTTGGATTTATCGTGAGGCCTCTGTTACATATGATAACAGAGTATGGCCAAGATTGTACATGGAAGAGAACATACTAAGTGGTTCTCCTTTCTGTTTTCGGTGTCCTTATAAAGACTACATGCTGTGAGACATCAGGTGGGAGGAGGGCTGTTAAGATGGTTAGGCCATAAGCGGCATGTTTTCGTCTCCTTTCCCTTGGGCTTGTAGTCCTGCTCTGAGTCTGTACTAAGGGTGATGGTTTCAACTGAATTTGCTGTTTCCCCTCCCAGTTGCTTCCAGCAGGTCCCACAGTTCATGTCTGGTGCCTTGCAAGCTCCATCTTTCAGTTTCCAGTTTCAGTCCAAACTTGTGGCCTCTTATCTTTGTGTGAACAAGTTGCTTGTCACAAAATAAACATCACTGACAAATGGGAATTTAAGGTATCTTTGACATTGCATTAGTGGTGAGTGTTTAGAAATGTGAATAAAAAAGTGGGAAGCCAAACAAAACTACTTCATCTGGATCATAATCTAGTCTTTTCGTTCAGGAGGACCATTTTCAGCTTCTTTGAATCCACTGCATTGTAACATGCAGTGCAAGGTCTGAAAGGTTTGATACGTGTCACTGAAATTGTCTCCTTTGAGGAGGCTCTGGGGATCACCTCTTCGCTGTATTCAGAGTAGTTCACTTTAGCTGTGTCACGAATCTTGCCTTTTACATTTCTGTGTGAGTGGGTGAGCCTAAAGGGATGAGTGCTGCCGAGGGAAGCACCTTAGATGCTTTTCTGTAATGTGTAAGTATAAGGGAGGATCAGCTGTCCCTGTGTCGTGTCACAGAGCTGCTTGGTCAAGAGAAGACCTCTAGGAATGCATCTCCAACAGCCTCCCTGGGCAGTCTGTTTCAGAGCTTCATTTGTCTTCGTCGTTTTCTGAGGAGGAAGGAACCCTTCCAACTTTTTTGTTCTCACTGTAACTGAAGCTCATTGTGTCTTACTTTTTCTGCCAAGCAAAAGTTTATTACTTTCCTCCATAACCTTATATATGCTTGAAGACTATGCCATTACCACCCTTGGTATTCTCCAGGCTAAAACATCTTAATTTGTTCCATCTTGCTTAGAGACCATTTTTCAGTCTTTTTGGTAGTTTTCATTGTTTCCTCTGAATCTTTCCTATTTATCATTCCTTTAGTTATAGCTTTTAGCTGTGATAATGCTTCTAGATGAAGCCTTACTAATATGAAGAAGAGTGTAAGGGCTGTTGCCCATGACTTGTCAAGATACGCTAATTTTTTGCATGTAATTCACTAAAGCCCTTATATCTTTTTCAGAAATGCTGTCTAACTTTTATCTTTTCCTGCGTTTGTGCAGCAGGTAATTTCTGCTGCCATGTAAAATTTTGCATTTTTCCTTATTTAAATGTGTTCTTACTGAAATGCAGTTTTCTAAACTTTCTCCAATTTATCAGAAACCCTTTGATTTCTAATCTTGTCCTTCAAGATACTGAACAGCTTTGTATTGTCCACGTATTAAATACACACACTTCGTCTTTCACCTCTTTTGCCATACAGGTCAGTTGAACAGAACTACAGCTTTTGGGAGGTGGTCAGACCATTCAATTTTAGTAGTAAATTCTTAGTAACTATCCAGTGTAAGAGGGGTATCAGTAGTATCCTATTAACATGGTAATTCTGAGGACCCCAGTCTATTAGGAATGAGTGGCAGGTATTGCCTTGTAGTTCAGCATTTTCCTTGTTCTGAACCTCTCTGCTTGCTTGAGTTTGACAAAGGACTTGAATTCTTCCCCCTTCCATAAGAGAATGTTTTGAACTGTGCTGGGTATTCAGTAGGTGAGGTCTCAGTCTGGGCTTTTAAAGCCAGTTCAGTCAGTGTTAGAGGAGTGCGGGAGATTAACTGCAGTTCAGAGTTGAAGGCTTTCACCAGAGGTGTGCAAGGTCGGTTGCCAAAACCAGTACATTATTCTAAGGAAACAGAGCAGCTCTGTGTATTTTTTTTTTTTTTTTTAACTGGCAGATCTGGATTCAAGCCTCTGCTTTAGGTTAAGCAGAAATTATTTGAAAACAGGTCTTCTAGATGGCAGATAAAGCCATTCTTTTCCTACTTCTAATCTTGACATTTCCTGCTGGCTAGAAAGTTCTTGTTTAGTTTACTGCCTTTTGTGAATGTGATTCTGAAATCCCAAAGTCAAAATATGACAAAGTGTGTCATTAAGTGTTGGTGGCATGGGGTACGTTACATTCTGCAGATCCATGAGCATTAGACATCTATGAAATGCTGGTGCTTGGATTCAGAGGTATTGCGCTAACTGGCTCTGCACTCTGCAGTCAGTCTGCTTTTCCCACCTCAAGGCTATTAGCTGGACTTCTGAAAGGATGTGCTTTTTGTGGATTTAACCCAAAATATCTATGTACAGTTAGCTCTTCCTTGCTCTTAAAGGATGTTGGAGCCTCCAGCCTGAAGATGTACCTTGTTCTTTTCTGTAGCGAATTATGTGCCTACAGGCTTATTCTGTTGGATGTTAACTTAAGTCTTGGATACAATAAATGCTCTGTCCGTTTTAAAACTATTTCAGTTGATAAATCTTTTAACCTATGCTGTGTGATCTTGATGAAATTCAGCTAATTCAACTCAATAAGCAATATTTTGATTGAAAAGAAATTAGTTATTCAGTCTCTTCCCTTTTATGCTAGTAAGCTATGGCCAGGAATGACCTGTACATAGTGATGCTTCTTGTGCAAGTGCTTTTGGACCAGCTTGTGCTTTCATCTGCTCCATATACTACTTAAGTCATTCCAAAATTTATTTTTTTTGAGTGTAAAATTTCACTTGTCTTATTTGTGTTGTTGGTTGTTCTCTAGTATAGTGTAGCAAATTATAAGAACAGATTTCCGTATTTCAAGGAAGTGGTACCTGTTTGGCTAATAAATAAAAAGGGTAAAAGGATGCAGTGGCAGCTGTTGTCTCTGCTTGTGTTTTGGAAGAAATAACTGATGCAGACATTGGACTCTAAGCAGAGGTTCAGGGTTGCAAACCCCAGACAGAGGTCTGCAGTTGGTCAGCTGAGACATACTTTGTCCACTCCAGCTACCTTTCCTGGTGAAGGTCCATAGAAAAAGCTGACTGAAATGATTACTCCAAGGCATGTGTTCTTATCAGTAGCAGTTCATTTGTGGCGTGAACCAGGCAGTGTCTGTTTGGCAGTTCGGTGCCTAGGACACAATGCTGGTAAGAAGGTGTGCATGTACTCTTGTGAAACCATAGTAGTTTTCAGGTTTCACCTCTTAGCACTGTTTAGTACGGATCTGGGGTGACTTCAAAAGTAGGTCATTCTGCAGTCAATCAGAAACCTTGTAGTGTTGATAATCTGCCTGAGCAGTGCTTAAGAGTGATGGCGAAGCAGCCTTAATACTCTTAATGTGCTTAAGGTATGCAAGTAGAAGTACTGAAACTGCAGTTTACGAAAACTCAGGCAAATTAACAAAAAATTTTATTAAGAGTATTCAATATAGCACCACACAAAAGGTACACTGTGCTTTGTGTTGCCTTTAAGGAACATGCCAGAACACTTTCAAACTAGAAAAATGAATGTAAAAAGCTTTTTTGTTCATCATCAGAGCTTACTGTTTGCTGTTTAAAGAAGCTATTCTGAAAGAACCACAACTTTTCTACATAATATTTTAATGGTCTTCCAGGCAGATTAAGCACTGTTCCCTTAACCATTAGTTCTCCTTCATCTTCTGGGGTTTGAGATTTTGTTTAAATAAGCTCATATAGGCCAAGGTGCTTTCAGGAAAAGCATTCAATCCAGAACTTCTACCAGCAGATCCAACTGACAACATACTAGTCAGCTGCTAAATTCTGTTTCTTGAAAATGTAACAGAATTTTGATCAATGGTAACTGTGTGAATTGGGGTCTACAAATCGTCCCCAGGCAAACTGAGAAAGATTTGGAATCAGCTCTTAATTCTGTCTTGGGCTCAAAGATAAACAAGGAGTAGATACTTCATAAAATTACAGATAAATAGTGTCATAGAAAAAAAGATGGGTGATTTTGAAGGGTCATTTAGTCCATCTCCTCTTTCAGTACAAATTGTTATGTTATAATGGCCTGAAATTATTTCAAATATAAGGTGCTTCTAAAGCCCATGGCAGGATGTTGGAACTAGATGATCTTCAAGTTTCTTCCAACCCAAACCATTCTACGATTCTATTTCATTCTGAAGTATTTATTGGTCCCTCATGTTCCTTACATGGCTGAACTTTGTTTCTTAGCCTGAATTGTTCAGATTAAGTTCTGTATATTAGCTATTACACTATTACGCTTACATTAAATAGGCTTTACTTTTCCTTTCTGTAACTGAGGTGCACTGGAAATGTTTCTGTTTTGCCTGAATATGGAACACACAGATGTTTCAGAACATCCTTTATTTGATGCATCTTGCAGTCAGAGAAAGGCCAGTTCGCATAAAGGGAACCTTAGCAAGTCAACAATAGTAACAGAGCCATAGTCAAATGAAAGTGTGGAATGGACCCAGTGCTAATGCATATAAAGAGAGTACTGAAAAACTTCTAGGCTTCCAGCTTCACTGACTCCAGTATGGAACGTGCTTCTTTATATTCTTCAGCTTCTTCCAATTCTTTTTCATTTTCCTGGAATTAAAAAAAATTAAAAAATAAAAAAAATTGAGTACTTTGAAAATAATTTACATAGGATTAAATTTAAGATAACTATGAAACAAAACTGGTAAGAACAGATGAGAAGGCTGAGGTACTCAACAACTTTTTTGCCTCACTCTTCACTGGCAATCTCTCTTTCCACGCCTCTTGAGTGGACAGATTGCAAGACAGGGACTGGAGGAGCAAAGTCCCTCCCACTGTAAGAGAAGATCAGGTTTGAGACCACCTGAGGCACCTGAACATACAGAAGTCTATGGGACCCAACAAGATGCATCTGAGAGTCGCCAAGCCACTCTCTGTGATATTTGAAAAGTTGTGGCAGTCAGGCGAAGTCCCTGGTGACTGGAAAAAGGGAAACATTGCACCCATTTTTAAAAAGAGTAGCAAGGAGGATCCTGGGAACTACCAACCTCTCAGCCTCCCCTCTGTGCCTGGGAAGATCATGGAACAGATCCTCCTAGAAGTTACACTAAGGCACATGGAGGACAGGGAGGTGATTCGAGACAGCCAGCATGGCTTCACCAAGGGCAAGTCCTGCCTGACCTTTTATGATGGAGTGACTGCATCAGTGAACAAGGGAAGACCTATGGATGTTGTCTGTCTGGACTTCTGTAAGGCCTTTGATGTGGTCCCCCACAACATCCTTCTCTCTAAATGAGAGAGGTATGGATTTGATGGGTGGACTGTTTGGTGGATGTGGAATTGGTTGGATGGTCACATCCAGAGGGTAGTGGTCAACAGCTCAATGTCCAGATGGAGACTGGTGACAAGCGATGTCCCTCAAGGGTCTGTATTGGGACCAGTACTGTTTAATATCTTCATGAACAACATAGACAGTGGGATTGAGTGCACCCTCAGTGAGTCTGCAGGTGACATCAAGCTAAATGGTGCAGTTGACATGCCTGAGGGACAGGATGCCATCTAGAGGGACCTGGACAAGCTCAAGAAGTGGGGCCATGTGAACTTCATGAGGTTCAACAAGGCCAAGTGCTGGTCCTGCACATGGGTTGGGGCAACCCCAGGTGTCAATACAGGCTGGGGATCGAGGATTGAGAGTAGCCCTGCTGAGAAGGACTTGGAAGTACTGGTAGATAAAAAAAAAAAAAAAAAAGGACATGAGCTGGCAATGTGTGCCCACAGCCCGGAAAGCCAAACGTATCCTGGGCTGCCTCAAAAGAATTGTAGCCAGCAGGTCGAGGGAGGTGATTCTGCCCCTCTACTCCACTCTGGTGAGACCCCACCTGGAGTGCTGCGTCCAACTCTGGAGTCCTCAGTACAAGACAGACATGGACCTGTTGGAGTGGGTCTAGGGGAGGGCCACAAAAATGATCAGAGGGATAGAACACCTCTCCTGTAAGGACAGGCTGAGAGAGTTGAGGCTGTTCAGCCTGGAGAAGAGAAGGCTCTGGGGAGACCCTCATTGCAGCCTTTCAGTACTTAAAGGGAGCTTGTAAGAAAGATGGGGACAGAATTTTTACTAGGGCCTGTAGCAATAGGACAAGAGGTAATGGCTTTAAACCAAAAGAGGGTAGATTTTGACTAGATATAAGGAAGAAATCTTTTATGATGACGGTGGTGAGATACTGGAACGGGTTGCCCAGAGAGGTGGTAGATTCCCATCCCTGGAAACAGTCAAGGTCAGGTTGGACAGGGCTCTGACCAACCCGATCTAGTTGAAGATATCCTTGCTCACTGCAGGGGGGTTGGACTAGATGACCTTCAAAGGTCCCTTCCAGCCCAAACCATTCTATGATTCTGTGAAACAAGGGCTATATCATTATTGAAAACACTAGTTCTACATGATTCAAAGCACAGGTAATTTCTTTTGTCCTGCATAAGGTCCAGGATAATGGTGTCATGTGTGAGTGGATGTGACCTATGCATACCTTTATTTTATTCTGTTAAATATCTAAAACCAAGGACAGCATAACTGGGACAAATAACAACAGACCTCAGAACAAGAGTACCCTTAGGAAAAAGCTTAAGCAGACTCACAATTGAAAAAACATACTGTACAGTTTTTAATAAAAGCATTTGAAGGTGAGCTAAGCACAGAAAGACTTCCAAATTCTTAACAATAGTAACTCCCCCCATTCTATATGGCTCAATAGCACCACTTCTGCATGCCACAGAAATCTAGACCAGCTAACTGTCAAGTAACAAGTTGAATGACAACAGGACCCTAAATCCTGCCAGGTACTGAGCATTTATTCTGGGAAACAGTGGAGGCATGCTACCTGATGATAAAAACACCCTGAGTTTCCTCTGAGAAGGGTTTTGCATTTTAGCCATCAAATGTGTGTATTTCAGGGTATGTATTTTCAGCCTCACAGTAGCATTTACATGTGTAGCTGAATTCTTGATAAGAAGTCAGCTTTTAAAATAAGCATGATCTCCAAACTTAGTTTAGTTTCAGTGAATCTGTTTGTACAAGATAGTATTTATTCCTGCCGGTATTCATAACTTAAAAATGTGGCACTAGTGCTCACCTCAGTAATAAATCATATAAGCAGTACTTGGCAAGGACTCAGCTGTCTTGTTTCTTGTCCATGGCATAATAAAAGTAGTAAGCAAAGTATTTTGACTATTTCAGTTCACTATAAACATATTATATAAATCTACATGATCTAGAAAATACCTAAAACAGGTGAACTATTTTTTCTGATAATGTAAGTAGCACTGGAATCCAGAGTCCATTCTAGCAGTTCAGTATTTAAGTGTATGTTGAGTGTTATGTTCCCTTAAAGACAGCTTTTAATAGTCTAACACACGGAGTTTTCATAGACTGAAGATGAAGTCTGCAAATACAGTTATCTAAAATGAAATATTGGTATGTTATAGGATGCTAGTCTTGGGACCTATAAAAAGTAATTCTTCAATCCAGCTGCTGCAATTGCACTGCAGACAAGCATGTTTATCCAAGTTCATCAAGGCATTTCTCGATCGGTCTTTTTTGGTGCTATACTTACTAGTAGTTGAGTAAGATCTGCATGTGCAACTTCTAATCTGCGCTGGCAGTCTGGAATCATCATTCGTGACTCTTGTAAAATCTCAATCTGTGAAAATTATAAGCCAATGAAATGAGAACGTATTCCAGATTGTAACGTTATTTTTTAAGATAAATCTTTACTCTGAAAAATAGTAGTTCAGTCATCATCTAGGAACTTCAGAACAGTTGTACCTATTTTCTGAATAGTTTTTTTTTGTTAGAAGACATTCACTTAGCATAATTGCTTAAAACTCTTAATTTACAGGACACTTCCATTTACTTTGTGCTTAAATAAATTTAAAGTATTAAGTGCACAAGAGTATTGAGAATAATTTTTCCCTTAGACAAAAGTACTGCCTGATAAGCTTTCCATACAGCATTTGTTAAAAAGGCTATTTAAAACAAACTTTCTCCTGCTGTCATGAAGCAGCTTCATCCAAAATGGGATCAGCTGGTTACATAAATATCTCCTGCATCTTTTGGGTAATAAAGAAAAACAGTGTTCAGATAATACCGCATAGAGATAATTACTGCATGAAAAAAGTTATTGAGTTATTGATCACATTGTGTGCACACTGCGGGAGGCTCTGACTGAAAGACAAAGGTAAAGAAAAATGAAAAGCAAAGACCAGCAGGCTCATATTTTTGATGCTTATCATGCATAAAAAGTTATTACTTATCCTTGTGCTTCATTTTAGGAGAAAGATTATTCTCACCATGCACTTTGAACAAAATTACTAAACTGGCACCCACTGAATCTGAACATCCTGCTGCCTCCTACAGAAAACAACTTTAGATTTATACAAGGGAACACTTATTTCATGGAACATTTCTGGATCTGAAATCCAGCCACAGAGAAGAAAAGGTATGCAGAGTTATTCAGTAATGTTAAATCTATCTAGAAATGAAAATCTGTTAGATATTTAAATATGAAACCTCTTCTGCATTCAGGATAACCTGCAACAGACACTGTTCGCTTTAAATTGCTTACTTCATTCTGTCATTCCTGTGTTGTATTGTCCTTTCAGTATTAATGTTGCTGTACTGAAGGGAACAGTCATTGTAAAAGGGAAGATAAGCTATAGCTAAGACTGTATTTCTGCATACAGGAACACCTCATGTAGTAAAATATCACCATGTTTTTAAGTGTCATATATTTAAGTTCTTAGTTCAAGTTATTTTTCAGAGAAGGGGTTTAAAAACTTTGTTTCTAATATTCTTTCAGAGAATCTAGGGCAAAACTTGTCTATTTTAATGAAGCAAATATGGGTGACAAATGTTTAAAAAAAAAATAAAAACTAAGCACCCCCAAGTTCTAGTTCTCATCGGTATTATCACTTTTCTTTTAAGCATTCAGTATTGGACTGTATTAAAAATAAAACTAGGAACTCTGCATATTACACTTTCAGCAGTGAATGAATAAATAAAGGTTTGTAACTTCCATAGAGTGAGGTGTGCCATAAACTGCATGAGATGATGCCTTCTGCTTTATATACTACAAATTTGTTTCGTAAAGACTAACTACAGGGGTGAGAATATCCAATAATCATTTCCTTTGGCCAGTATTGCTAAATAGTTGTGTATTGTAAAGCTGGTAGATGATATGAAAAGTAGTAACTTATTGGATATATGCCACTCAATAAGCGATCTGGGAAGGCACATAAATCTAGAATCTGTAAGCTGTAGTCCTGGCTGCTCCTAGAAAGGAACAAAACTATTCCAGTCACTCTGTTCAAAACAGAATTTGACTGAGATCCAAAGGGCTACCTGAGTTTTATTTACATTTCCCTGCAGTTACAGAATAATAAATAAAAAACAGCAGGAAGATAAATCCTAGAACTACATGCAGTAAGTGCAAACAGTTGAAGACTGTAACAGGAATTTTACAGAACCAAGATAATTAATTACTGAACTACCTATGCAAACTTCGATAACTTGTATAAAACACATTTTTTCAAGTAATGCCGATAATCCCAGACAGACCATTTACTGTTTGAAGTGTATATAATAAAGCAAAGTCAAAAGCTCAAATAATTAGATAAATTCTAAGACTGGATTTAAAGTGTTTGCTCACCAAATTCTTTCTGACTGAACTCTAAGGACTTTAAATTCTAAGCAGGTCACAGAGGAAGTTACTACACGAAACTGATCTAACTTTGCAAAGAACCATAAACATCTGCAAGGTTTCTGTAAATTACAATGCCAAACAGAAGTATTAAAAAGCTGGAGTAACTGAAGTGCATCTCAGTATAGTATTAAGACAAAAGCAATAAAGCACAAAAATGTGTACAGGGAGAAGCAAATTGAATTTGTTGTCAATAACTGCATGTAGGACCAAAAGAGCTATTGTGGCTACAGTGAGAATGACGTCCCCTTTTCTTTAAGCGTACTGAAAAAGCCAGTTAAATCTCTTCAACCAGCCACACTTCTAGTCAGCTATCTTTCAGGATTGGAGATATTTCTACTAAGGGAGCAGATGTCTGGCATCTTTCAAAAGAAAGCAGTTTGCTCAGATGTGATGGAGCTCTCTAACTGTTGGGGTGTATACAGCCTATTTACTAAACGTGATGTGGACTTTTTCTAAATTGGATCAGATGTCAAAGAACTGGTGTGCATAATGCATTATCAGCAGCCTTCAGTCTGTTTTCCATAAATTCCAGATTGCACTGACGGATAAAGCAGAACAGATGCAAACATACAGAGCTACCTACCAGTTGCTTAAGTGGAAGGGCACCATAACTAAAATCCTGCAATTATTTTACACATTCAAAATAAGCACAAAGGTCAAACACGAGTCTGTGAGAAACAGCTGAGGTGTGGTGGGTTAACCCTGACTGGACACTGGGTGCCCACCAAGCCGCTTTATCACTCCGCCTCCTCAGCTGGACAGGGGAGACAAAATATGACAAAAGGCTTGTGGGTCGAGATAAGGACAGGGAGATCACTTACAGTTACTGTCATGAACAAAACAGACTTGACTTGGGGAAATTAGTTTAATTTATTACCAATCAAAGCAGAGCAGGAAATAAACCCCCCTAAATCTTCAGACACCTTCCCCCAACCCATCCCTTCTTCCTGGGCTTAACTTTATTCCCAAATTCTCTACTTCCTCCCCCACAGCACCGCAGAGGATGGGGAATGGGGGTTGCGGTCAGTCCATCGCACATTGTCTCTGCCATGCCTTCTTCCTCAGGGGGAGGACTCCTCACGCTCTTCCCTGGCTCCAGAGTGGGGTCCCTCCCACAGGAGACAGTCCTTCACAAACTTCTCCAGTGTGAGTCCTTCCCACGGGCTACAGTTCTTCACGAACTGCTCCAGCCTTTGTCCTTTCCATGGGGTGCAGGTCTTCAGTCACTGCTCCAGCGTAGGTCCCCTGTGGGGTCACAAGTCCTGCCAGCAAACACTCTCCATGGGGTCACAGCCTCCTTTGGGCATCCACCTGCTGTGGTGTGAGGTTTTCCATGGGCTGCAGGTGGATATCTGCTCCACCATGGACCTCCATGGGCTGCAGAGGGACAGCCTGCATCACCAGGGTCTTCACCACGGGTTGCAGGGGAATCTGCTCCAAAACCTGGAGCACCTCCTCCCCATCGTTCTTCACTGACCTTAGTGTTCAGAGTTGTTTCTCCCACACATTCTCACTCCTGTCTCCCAGCTGCCATTGTGCAGTTTTTTTCCCTTCTTAAATACATTATCACAGAGGCGCTACCACCACTGCTGCTGGGCTCAGCCTTGGCCAGTGGTGGGTCTGTCTTGAAGTCAGCTGGCATTGCCTCTATCAGACATGGGGGAAGCTTCTGGCACCTTTTCACAGAAGCCACCCCTGTAGCTCCCCCAGTACCAAAACCTTGCCACGCAAACCCAATACAGGAGGTAATGCCCAAGGCTTCAAACATAAGTAACTTCGATTTTTAGCAGGTCCCACAATGAAAGTTCAAAGCTACTATTTCAACTTTAGGCAGATCAGAGCTGCTCAGATGAGGCAGATACTTTACTCTTTGGACCATTCAAGCACTTACACTGAAACAAATTTTTGATAATTTAAGAATACAAATAAATATTACTGCTTATGAGTGTTAATACCAAGTATTCTGCAACAGGAAGCAATTTTGCTGAAGCTTGAGCTATCCACAAATACAGGATACAAGAGCACACTGTAGTCTGTTGTAGGTGAGTTATCAAATACATTGATCAAAACACTTCTGAAGGACCATGAAGAAAAGCTTGTAGTAAAGAATTGGAGAACATTGTTTTGTTTCTGTAATGCTTGAGTGTTTCAAGAACCAAAATGGCCATCTATCAACCACAAACCACCTATCATTTGTAGCAGGAAAGCTGGAGGAGGAGAAAACCCTCTAGATCTAATGCCTCAGTATTTCAAATGAGCTTTCTCTGCAGCTCCTCTCAGGCGAGGGCTAATCCTGTTTCTCCTAAAGCAGATCGCTTTAGGACATAAAAGGCAGAAAGGTTCCTTTGGTGTTTTTGGAAAACAGTTTGTCAGTGGCTGTTTTCCACTCATGTACAACTGTCAGGTTTTCTTCCTTGTCAGCGGCAGGGGGTGGAGTGAGAATACCACCTGACTTGAAGCTAAGAAATGGAGATGCTTTTCAGAGGACAGAAGCAAAACTCCATGTCCTCCACTGAAAAAGTTTTTAATTAAATACGCTGTATCATAAATTACAGATATTGCTCCTTTAAAATTAACTTAGAAGATGATAGTGGAACTGTCCATTACAGAAAGTTGTCATTTAATCAGCAGGCAGCACATTTCCTTCCAGCAACTCAAAATTCTACCTGAACAGATCCATGTTGAGGCAAATATAAACATCACCCTGTAAACAAGTAAGAGGTGGTAAACATCTGAATGAAGAGGTTTCTTTCAGAGTGGTGTAAAGAAAACACTGTCAAAAGAATGACTTGCTTTCCCAACAAGAATGGCTCAACCTTGTTAGAACAAACAGCCAAATCTTCTCTGTCATTCCCCCCCCGCCAATTTTTGTGGGGGAGGTTACACTTGGAGACGAGGTTGAGAGAGTTGGGATTTTTTTCTGTTGTTGGGGTTTTTTTGGTTGGTTGTTAAGATAAAATACAGATCCTGAATCTGTGCTTATTGTAATGTGTGCTACGCTAAAAGTAGCAGGCTGCTTAGGAGATGTTTTAGATTAAGCTTGAAGGTTTGGGAGGAATCCCCCATCTGTTTTGTAGAGCTGAAATACCTGGCAAAATATTTGTGCTAAAATCAGAAGCAGAACAGACGTGGGAAGGCAGAAAAGTCAAGTCCAGATTTTTTTCCTCCCTCTAGAGCAGGGGAAAAGTGAAGCCAGCTGAAGAAGAAATTAATCATGTCCCATCTCAGTGGTAGTTCTTTCCTACCATAGGAATGTTGCCATACAAACGTATTCCACATACTGCACAAGTGCCTTTAATCCTCAGCATAAAGTCTGGAATCCAAAAGGTATTTACACCTGCCTAGATAAAAAGGAAAACAGCCTTTGGAAAATGGAAGGGAAAAAGGAAGAGTACAGTAACGACTTTTTATCATTTGGTCTCTTTCAGAAAGCACATTAGGCAATAAAACCAAAGTTTGAAAGCATTTTTTAATACCAGTTGTATCTTAGGAGTATTATTCTGTATTTAGTACAGAGAATTCCAAGTTGCTAGCTTTTAAGGAAATAAACCGTGTTTGTTAGGGATACTGTCCAAATATGTAAGGGGGAGCATTAGACCCTTCATTAGTATTTCCACTGACTCTTTACCTAAGCAACTAGAGCAAAGATGATCTATTCTTAGAAAAAAACAATATACAAACAACAAGACCAACTTATGAAAATAATCAGACTGAAGTGAAACTGTATGTTTCACCTAATCTTACTATACTTGACTGGTGAGAAGATTGAAACTTTGTTTGAACTAATTGGGTGAGGGGTAGAAAGAGCTAAAAATATAAAAACCCATCTGAGCTAGTGGGAATATTTCTTTGATGCTAAACAGACATTTAAAAATGGAAAAGTTACAGAACATTACAGTGTTCATTTCGGCTAGAACTCCTCCAGTAACATGATTAGCAACAAAGTCTCATCTTCCACAATAATTTTCCAAGACAATATGCATTGTTTCCAAATGTATTTCTTTCTAGCTGTTTCAGGAGATACTCTACCTTAAACTCAGCAAAGCAAGACAGATATTGCTGTTTCCAGTAATACTTGTAAAAAACTGTGTATTAGCAAGATGTACTTTATATACTGTTATGTACACTTTGGCATGCAGATATTAAATTCTACATTAAGTCCATTGGATTTTCAATTAATCTGGAAATTACAGTACATGAGAAGTAATTTGGAACTGTAGGATAACTATTTTTTAAAAATGAAAATTTATCAATAAAAATGCTGACAGTTAATAAAAACTCCATAGTATATCTACAAACCCACTGACAGGAAATATGGAGTATATACCTCAAGCTTTTCCCACATTCAAAAACCTCAAGGTAAAAGCATTAGATGGGAAAGGATGTTTATGTATGAGACACATCAACAACCACAGAAAACTACTGGTTTCTACCGTTAGTCTGCACTCATAAGTGATCACAGTGTAAAAAGTTTCTATTACAGATAAAGTATTATGAAGCTCTGTGTAAAGTCTTCATATATTGAGAACCATCACAACTGTGTAGAAACTAAGGCTTCATTGCAAAAAAATCCACACAGAGGTACAATTGCATTACTTGCTGCTACCAGTCAGAGTTCTTCATGACCCCCTACAGAAACTGTAAGCAGAATTTACACCCAGTAGAATACATCAAAAGCCTTTTAACATTTTTCCTAAACTGTACAAACCTGATATTTTTTGTATAAAATAATTCAGTTTTTAGTAAAACTGTTTTCAATTTAGTATTTTATTAAAGTATTTAATAAAGCTTTTCCCTACAAGTCTCATGGTTGAAGATAGTGTGATTCTGAGATGTAAAAATGTATGAAAAATTTTCTTTCCTAGCCTTTTTTTTCCAAATACTGCTCATCATTTATTACGTTTTTTCTGCCAGTTTGGCTCAAATAAATTGTTATAAGCTTTCCCCTAAATTCTAAGCTTCTCATCTGCCTTTTGTAGGCAAAAGACAGATGATAGCAAAGTGGTGTTTATATTTTTTTTAAAAAAAAAAAAATAAGCTGTAACTGATGGAAAAGGAAGGTCTTCCTTGCTCCATAATGCTAGAGATTCTTTCCCTGTGTTATACAACCTACCACAATTAGTTCTCCCCCAGCTTGGATTCAGCTGAAGTACATGAGTTGAGACACAGCAAGTAGTGCAAATAAAACATGCACCCGGGACAAGGTGTTACGAGCGAAAAGCAGGTGCAGATCCTTCATGGACAAGGCACGAGACTCAGCAAGTGAAACCTCTGGCTTTACCAAAAGTGTAGCATTACCATGGTGGGAGCCCCAGGACACTGACGCTAATCAAAATGGGGACCCAACCCAGCAGAGCGCTGCTCAGGGGTGAAGCTCAAAGGAAAGCACTGCAGGGGTGCATAATAAAACTTGTGCTGATTAACATATCATACATATGCAATGTCCTGTTTTGCTGATTAGTGAACTCGCTGATATAATGCAGGTGCTGTTGTCCAAATTCCGAGATCTGCAGTTGTGCTGGTGCTCATGCAAAGGTCGGGGCAGATGAGGAGGGAAGCGAACTATCCCTGGTCACCATGACAATGAGATAAAACATGCCTGGGACACTATATATTTGGATGGGAGGAAGGGAACTACCCTGCTTCTCGTGCCCTACAAAGGAGTCTCCAAATTACGGTTAGCAAACTGTCCTTTTTGTTTCTCTGATACTGAATCTGCGCCTCATTAAGTCTTTCTGGACAGTGCAGGTGAAGACTGGTATCTAACAGCTGCCAGCTACCCTAGTTGGTCACTGCCTCAGCTAGAGATCACTTGAGTTCACAGGAACTGTGCCCCACTGTACATGGAGTTAGGAGAAAAATATTGAGTGAAACCCTAACTATTGTTCAACAAAGGGACTGATCCCTCCTTACAGACCAGACACACCCTAAAGTCTATGCATGCTGTAGGAATGGCATTATAAATTTTAAAGGAAAATTTTCCATAGTTACTTCTGTACTGTTAAACCATATGTTCTACTGTAGAGTTGTAACTAGAAAGCTAAATGAGAATAGTAGTACTTTAAGAGGTAAGCAATGCTTGTTAACAACTCTCCCTCAACTCTGGATTGATGTGTTTACACATATCTGATTTAGCTGACAGCTCAGCTAAAATAATAGTTAAAATTATTCTCCTAGTCTCAAATGATTGAATTCATTTCCAGCCCCCAAATGTTACTTTTTGTTACTGAGATAAAGACTACAACCATATTTTTAAATAGATAGTTATTCAGATTAGGAATTTTTAACTAAAAGCAAGTCTTAAAATGTCTAACTACACATACTTTTCCTGAAGAACTTCTCAGAACTTTGAGGTGCTGGAGCGTGTCCAGAGAAGGGCAATGAAGCTGGTGAAAGATCTAGAGCACAAGTCTTAATAGGAGCAGCTGAGGGAACTGGGGAAAAGGAGGCTGCGGGGAGACCTTATCACTCTCTACAGCTACCTGAAAGGAGGTTGTAGAGAGGTGGGGGCTGGTCTGTTCTCCCAGGTAACAAGCAATAGGACAAGACGAAATAGCCTCAAGTTGGACCAGGGGAGGTTTAGATTGGATATTAAGAAAATTTTTTTCACTGAAAGGGTTATCAACCATTGGAACAGGCTGCCCAGGGAACTGGTAGAGTCACCATCCCTGGAGGTATTTAGGAGACGGGTAAACATGGTGCTGAGGAACATGGTTTAGTGGTGGTTTTGGCCGTGTTAGGTTGATGGTTGGACTTGATGATCTTAAAGGTTTCTTCCAACCTAGGTGACTGATTCTATGATTCAAAGTGTTAACTCTATCCAAAATATGTTTTTGAACAAACTCTCCTGGTATTATCTGAGTTTTTTAGAGTAACAGATTTGATCCTACGAAAAATGTGTACATTCTTTCTGAGCCTCAACTTCTTCATAACCTAAAATATTAACAACTTGCAGAATGCAAAGTGCACTAAAAGAACAAGAAGTGAAAATGTCATTGGAGAAACTGATTGCTTTCAAAGCGGATCAGGCAATTTCTGAATTAATCGAGACTGTGAAGGCTTTTGTCATTGGTCTCTGAGAATACCTTCAAGTAGTGTGTAACATTTCATTTCACAGCAGAAGTTCACAGCCTCCGCTGTTTTTGACTTTGATGATATCTTGCAGGTCACTGCAGAAATACCACGGTGCAGTCAAATAACCTGATGAATGGGGGACACTAAAAATGGGAATTGCATTCATTAGTTCTTGTTAGCAACAGCAGATCTTCAGAAAGACTACTATTTTGTAGGACCTTGGAATCTCAGTCAGTGGTGAGGCAGACACAGCTCAGCTGTATGTATACAAATAAAGAACTGTATTTAAGTTCTTTATTTGTATTTCTTTCCCACGGCATAATGAAAACAAGGCAGGAGATAGACACATGAACTGAAATCTGAACTTACCAAAAAAGTTGTTTTAGCTTGCTCTAAAGGGCTTTCTCCTATCTTGTTTTTGTTCATTTGTTATATTTGAGTTTTGTTTAACCTATTCTTCCATTGTTTAAAAATGAAGATGGGAGAACAGTAGGTTTTATAACACAATGCCACCAAACTATTGAAACAAGTGAAAATAATTTTTATTTACAGTGTCAGTTTCTGTGAAGATTTAAGAGAAAACATCTGGGAAATGCTTGGGGAAAAAAAACTTGAAAAATAACATATTTAGTTGAAAGAATATAAAGGCCACAGTTAAATACAGACATGCCACACTTCTGTAAAGAATAAACAAAAATCTCCCCAACACAAGCCTTTTCGCAGTGAGAAGGAAATGTCACTCCATCTTCCAAAAAGGGCATGTACCAACTGTCTCTTAACTACTGTCCTTTATGGGGAACCTTCCAAGAAAAATTTAATCGTATTGTAATAATAGTGACACTAAACCATACTCTTGAGCAGATGAAACTGCAGTACACACCTTGCTAGTCAGTGACTTTCTTACAAACTCTAGCAGCTGCTAGGAGCAGCTGCATACCCATTGCTCGCTCTCTCCGAGGTCTATGATTTTACCAAAGGGATACTAGTATACTCAAGAGTTGAAATGTTTCATCTTCATCTTAACTACAAAGCATTCTCACTTCACTGTAACACTTGCACTTACCAGCAAGCACTTAGTTTACCTAAATGCACTCAGACCACGTATTTTCAGGTTCCTGGTATTTCTAAGAAAGAGAGTTCATGATGGCCTTGTGTGTGCTGTTAGTGAATGATAGCCATCCTGACACCAAATGCTATGTAATCCATATGCAGTCTCCTTATAATTTAACAGTTCTGGAGTAATGGAAGTTTCTACAAATGTTAATTATGAGTTTTACAACTGACAGGATTTTAGTCTAGTCTTTATATAACAGGAGTCTAGAAAAAGGTACAGGAGATTTTTTATTTAAAGATGACTATGATTTAATCAAAGCAAAGAAGGATTTTACGAAACCAGTTTTAGGATAGTTTACCTGCTTCTTAACTGCATAATCATCACATGCTTCAGCTTTCATTTTTTCAATCTTTTCTTCTTGCTGTTTTGCTTCTTTTTCGTACATAACTTTTTCTTTTGCCAATCTGCAATTAAACCAAGTGATTGTGTTAATCTGGTTCTATTACAGTAAAGTTACACCACTGATAACAAAAAACCACCCTGAAAGCTGCAGACCTATA
>VFFE01009152.1:710048-745878 GCA_008921705.1 Burhinus oedicnemus | reverse complement strand
CCCCCCCCCCCCCCCAACTCTCAAGCCATGACCAAAACGATACATAATGGTCTAACATGAAAGGAAGAAAGGGTGGAGAGCAATGGACTAGAACACTACGGCAACCCCTTAGTGTACCTGGTTCTCATAGCTCCGACCGTTTGAAGATAGTAACTATAATCGATCACTTCTGACAACATATGGATTGTGGCCACAGAGAGGGGGGTACCAGGACCACAAGTCCTAACGAGTTCTGGGCTTGCGTAACCGATGGAAAGTACTGGATTATTCCATTGTCCAAGCTGGGCTGGAGTGGAAAAGTACCTGACGAAAGTCAATTATCTTGGATCCTATAAGTAGTGATTCCAGTAAAGACCCTTTGAGCTCTTCTGGATCGCAGCAGACTGTGGCCAGTACCTCCCCTGAGTCGGGACGCTGTCTCAGGCAAACTTCACAAAAACTAGAGACCAGGATGATATAATCCTTCTTGAGCCTCAATTACCGCCCGTTGAGGAATGCCGATGCATTGTATTTACTCCAACTCAGAAGGGAAATTTTAACTATAGGCTAGCCTCTCTTTCCATCCACCTCTCCATTTATATGTTCATATGCATTAGCTTTATGGATGTGGATGTTCTTCTGTTTCCGTGCATATGTAGGAGTTAGAAGGGGTACCTGCTGACTCAATAGTCATGCGACATTAAGAGATCTCCGATCTCAGCGGTTTCAAACTGCGGTGTGTGTATGTATGGGGGGTGTGTGTGTGTGTGTGCATACACTTATATGCTTCGCTTATATACATAATAATCTGAAACCTGTGTTCTTGCTTACATACATACATATATATATATATATAGGTTTGGAATACCTTTAGTAAGTTAGTATGAATCTTGTCATCTTCGAATCTGTAATTAAGTCGCTGTCAAATCATTCTGTAAGTCTTCAAATCAGTTAATGATTAAGTGCTGCTAAACTCAATCCTTTGATCTACCTCAAATCATTAATACAATTAAGCTGTTGCTAAATCATGACTGTGTCTAATACCTCGATCCCGCAACAATACCGTAAGAAGCAACTTACATGGTCAGGGGCAAAGAAGAGTAGGGCTACTCCATCAAAAGGTCTGGAAGACCATTTCTGATGGGCTGAAGACAAGAGTTGGACAGAAATGAGAAGTTTTATCAGCCCATCCTGAAGAGGCTCTGGAGTGGCAAAAATTCCAGGAGAGAATGGCATGGAATGGAATGGGACAGAAGTTCAACATCGTAAACGCTAAGAAGCCTGAAAAATTCACTTCTAGAGAAAGAAGAACAAGAAATGAGGCCTCTGTTGTGGCAACAATTGGGGTTACCATAGATCTCCACTTCATTTTCCCATCTATAACCCAGTCGTCATCTTCAGTAAAGACCTTTGTTTTGGAGAAAAGGCATAGAAGCGACTTCCTCCCCACCCACCCCCTCACCCCAAGTGGAGATAACCGATTGGAAGTGTTACAGAAATGAGCAAAATTAAATAGAACTACAGTCATATTATGTGTGTAGGCTATTCACAGTGCATCAGGAAAGACACTTAATACAGTTTAAAGAAAATATGATGGACCTCCTGATCCCAAATGAGATTTCCACCTATATGATACATATAATTTAATAATACTTAATTCAAAGTCAAGCCAGGGTGGATTGTGGTTGTTAAAGCAGTCACAACTTGTCTTCTGTACACAAACACTACCATAAATTTAATATAATTTTTCAGTTATTCCATAGATTCACATTGTAATTTAGCACACAAGATGATTATTTGTAACTTTTATCTACATAGGAGAATATACGGCTCCAAGCCATGAGTAAGAATGCCATGAAAAAAGTATGTGCGATCAAAAACAACAGTACTACGTGTATGCATAATGGCACCAAATTAGGGCTGCCAAGCAACTGTAACTACTGTACTTCCAAACTTTTGAAAGACCAGTTAAAGAGTTTAAGGTTGCAAAGCCACAGTTTTGCATATATGCTTGCCCAAATTAAAACAAAACAAAACAAAACAAACCCTTCCTCCTTAATAAAGCATCACTACCAACACCTACAGTGATAAACCTGGTGTGCAATGGTTTTGCCAATTAAAATGATGACATCAGTAGATTACTATGGACATGCACATGACAGTTTTGTCTCAGGGGACAGAAGATAATTGCAAACACAAAAACAATGAGATGCCAGAATAATGCATTTCACTAGAGGCTTTTTCTTTTTTTTTTAGAAGAGGTAGTAGGATGGAGGAAGGAATGCAAAGGAGGCTATCTGTTAGAGATCTCACCATTACTAATTTAGATTTGTGAGATACTTCTAAAAAGGCACCAGTGTTTAGGTCTGCTCAAAAGGTAAAACAAATTAAATCAAAACCATTAAAAAAAACCAAACAAAACAAAACCCACCACACTACGCAATTTTCACAGCAACCACTGTGCTCTTCTCACAGCTTTTTGAGATACGTGTGGGTACTATTTGGTATTCCTGAAGTTTAGAAGGAAGCATGCATTGAGAAACACACGGAAATAGGAACCCCTTCAAACAAGTAGTTTTGTTACTGGAGACTAGAGTCAACTTGCAATTACCCTTCGACTAATTATCTGGGTTGGTGACGGTATATGCCACAAATGTTAACTCAGACAGCGCTATGTAAATGCAGGTGCACTCTTTTCTCAGCCGGTTCACATAAAGCAGTTTTTACGTCAGACAGAGACTAAGTTAGTAAGTCTAAAAGACTGAAGCTGCCTTCAAACGCAGTACCAACTCAGGACTTTGTGTCCGATCCTGATGCCAAGAAGCAGTACAGAAGGTACTTAAGACATATCTAAGTAGCTCTGGACCACAACCACATTTGGCTAGCACTGAACCCAAGTTTAAGACTCCAGGACTGAGCTGGTAACAACCCTAGACAACAGATGTACAATGCTCCTGCTCTCTGAGAAGGGTTATTTAATTTGGATGAAGTCAGCTTGCATCCAACAGTGCCAGCAATATATTCACCCTCCTGAATCCCTGAGCTCTTGGATGTGCAGTGTAAACATGTTAAATCGCTTTATCATGCTACCTCAGTACAGCTGAACAGGTCTGCAGATCATTCCTCAATACCTGTATAATGTAAGATATCCCAGCCCTTCCCATTAATTGAGCTAACAAGCAGTTGTTGCATACAATCTTATAATCAGAATAAAGAAAGGAGACATGAGTTTCCTATCAATATATTAATGCTAAGAATTGGAGCTAGTGCCTATGGCTAATAGGAAACAAGCAAGAAAGCAACCATAATTCATATGGTGGACAGAAGATTGAAAAAAATTGTGATTTACACCAGAAATAGCAGATTTCTTGAGTAACAAAGAAAATGAACTAGTTTTGTGCTTGAATTAGCAATAGAGTCACCATGCAGCAAAAGGGATGTCTGCATTCTCTGCAATACTTCACTTGCACAAAATGTATCCTGAACTCATCAGTAAAACAATTCTGTTTTACAGAATTGCTTAAATTTATATTTAAAGATAGACAGTTTTGTATAATTTGAAGAACTGCCTGTGCTTGGGGAAAAAATAATTAAAACAACCTCGACCCACAGTGTAAATTGCTTGGCAATATGATGATATTTTACAAAGAGAAAAACAGTATCAACACCAGTGCAACAGGCAAAAGAACAATCTTAGGAAGAAGACTCCACAGTTTTAGAAAGGTGGTTTTAAAAAGAGCTGGTTCACAAAAATCAATACACTTTCCCCATAGGTTCATGATGTAAAATTCTATAATCAAGGCTTGTAGATTTGTAATTATGGTATGTCAGGCACATTTAAACAAGAGTGTTAAAAGATTGTTAAAGTTAAACTAACACAATTGCAATGTGAATTGTCTTAGTCTCATTCTAATCTACTGGTGTCACTTCCACTTAATCAGATGGAAACTATGGGCAAATGTCAGTGCTATTTTCACATGAACCAACTTTGTTTGCAGTAATTTTTAAAATCATTGCCAATCTGAAATAAGAATAAGATATTTTTTAAAGTTTTTTATCTAATTAATTCTGTCACTATCCAGCAGGTTGTCTGAGTTTGGATTTACTGACAGTAAGACTATTTTGAAGTGATTAAACTAGAAGTATTGCTTGTTAGGACATAAGCCACAAATACAGCAAATATTATTATTCATGCTTATCAATCTTTTTTTTTTTTTTTAATGATAAACTAATGAAAGTATGCAATCACCAAGAGCCTGGCTATCAGATTGGTCAAAAAGCAAAAGGTTCTCCCCATTCCTAGTTTAAATTCCTTATCCTCATACACAGCAATGTAAGAAACACGAAGGCAAGTAAAGTACCCATGACCTACAATATAGTCTCGAGAGGGGCACACAAAGAATTTATGATACACAGCTTAAAAAAAAATCCCAAAGCAGAACAGCTGCTTTGTTCTCAGTTTGAAAAAAAGTGATGAGTTAGGTAACTAATGAGAAAAAAAAAGTGCGCTATGGCAGATGATTAAAAAAAGACAAATAAAACATTGAAAAAGCTCAATATATCCTAATGGTCCTTGACCCTTATCTTTTTTTATATACTCTTATAGCCTGAGCATTGAATGTGCTTGAAAATCAGTATTACAGGCTAAGTTGAATGTACTAAACTGCAAACACAGAAAAAACTAAGGAAAATTAAAGTGTTAAGTCAGTCACTTTGCGGCATGTTTAATAAGCCTCTATGTGAGTCTTCTCACACACTAGGAATAAATACCTATATAGTTGTTCTAGTTCAAAATAAGAGGACAATGTTAATGTTCATAAGTTGACTCAAGTCACGCTGTAGTAGAGAGTACATAACTAGGCTTCTAGTTGGGAAGGAAGGGTGGAGTGCGACAGAGCCATACTTCTTGTATCTGCATGCAACTGTTACAGAAGTGGGAGCTGCTGCTGTATCATCTCCCCCACAAGGACTGTAAGATAACATTCCTTTTCTCTCTCTCTTTTTTTAAGTTACCTTCACTTACAGTATGCCAGCTACTGCAGAGTAACTGTATATGTGCATATTGTTACCACACAGCAAACACAAGCTAAGTTTACTTGCTTATTCACACAGCCATTCTCCAAAAGGAAACCTGAATCCTGTCAACTGCATTTGTATCGTTCCCCGAATGTTTTTATCCCTTTCTTTGTACTAGCCCTGAAATGTGTACAGTTGTGTGGTGAGCTGGTCCAGGCAGGCCTCACCCTTCAAAATAACAATATACAAACAGGTGGCCACCTAAGTCCTTGTGCAGGGCACAAAGGAGGAGGTTTAAGCCATCATAGACCAACACCAAGTCCTCTCCTGTCACAAGTGGCAACTGTTTCAGCTCAGAGGAATGCTCACCTACAAGCACCCCTGAAACATACTGTTATTTATTAAGCATTGTTTTTAAGAGGCCACAAGATTTGTATTAGACTCACAAAATAGTTCTCAGGAATAGTCAGACTTTGCCTGGACTTGTCTCAGCCAGCCTAGAGCTTTTTTACTTGTTTAAGTATAAATGCTACTATGACGATGTGACAATTGCCTGTTTTGTTTTAATTTTGGTCACCTTTGTAAAATGATGTGGTGTAACACAATTGTATTGATTTCTGTTACTCACAAAAATGAGCTATCTCTGACTTAGAATAAAAAAAAAAGTAGTATAAAAGAGCAAATCTTCAGAGAGCAGGAGCACGGGATGATAGCAGAGCCCTTGGAAACACAGGCACAGGAAGATGCTGAAAAGCCCCCATGCTATAAACAACTCAACAATATTGGTCAAATATTGGTCAAAGGAATGCAACCCTGAGAGATGGTTAAAACCAGTTTTAGGGTAACAAAGAAAAACTATTCAACACAGGTAAAACACACTATGTGCAGTAAATTGAGATAAAATGTGGAGTGCAAAACAATGACCCTGAGAAGTACAAAACAATCAACATCGTACTCCTCTGGAGGAAGGACTTGGGATGCTGATGACTTCCTTGAATTTCTCCCCTCCCTGCTACCAAATTGAGCTAGTTGCCTGCGGCAGCAGAAAGCCAACAAAAAGGCAAGTGTAACATCAGGGAAAGGGTGTATAATTTGAACTATGTTAGTATCATTGTAGCATCATCGTAACTGAACTAATATCCGCTTGGAATTTAAGCAACCTACTCTGTAACTTGGATGCACCAAGCTTGGAACAAAATCAAACCCAGCATCCATGGATTTCCATAAATCAAGTGAACAAACAGAAGAACTGCACTAAGCAGTAAAGAAATTCCTCACACAGTACAACAAACAGTACTAAATTTCAATCTCTTGTTCTCAGCTCTCTTGGGCTCACTGAAACTGCAGAAGCAGAGAAACAGAGAAAAAGAACATGCAAGCTAATCTCAGAGTTAGAAGCACTAAGGCCAGTGACATACAGACGTTGAGCTAGCTCCACATGCAGTTTTCTGCATAACCATGCTGGCTGGCATCATTAGGCCAATTCCAGGTCCCAGGGGACACAGCCACACAGTACAGCATTCACCATGTCAACATGCAGGTCTGCACCAGCTCTGCTGGGGTCTCCACACAGTTGTTCATCGCCTGGTGAAGCCTTTCCCCTCACTGTTTCCCAATCTATGAACATGAGGAAAAAGCTTGTTCAGGTAACTTTTGTGATGATTTATCATTAAGCAATGGTCACCAGAAATGCTATTCAGTATTACCACACGGTTCTCTCAGTAAAAATATCAAACAGCAACAATAAGCCTGTAGTGAATCTTCTACAAATTATAAATTCTACAGAAGTAAAATTGCGTATTATTAGATACAACGGCTTTCTCAAAAATCATTAGACATATAAATTATACTTTTAGTTAACAAAAATAATACAGACTGACAAAACGTTAACCTACATTAACCTAACGTAATTCTTGTTTCCCCATACCTCAGAATACTTTGCCTATAAAAACCAGCACAAAACACCATCCACTTAAAAATTCACAGAGGACATTTAAAATGTTCCTGTCCAGCAAAGCCAGTACACCATAACACAGGCCGTAAAAAGGACCCAAAGCAAAAGGCAGTCACCAAGAGACTCAATAAGACCACACTAAAGCTTTCTGGCTTGAAAATAAAACATAAGCTCATGATTTGCATGCCCTGCATAGTGACAGGAAACAGGACCTTACAATCCTATAATCAATTTTTTGTTTGTGGCAGTACTTGAGAACTGCTGCCTGTTTGGAGCCTAGGAACTCAAAAGTACCTTTATTAGCATAAAGAGAGTGATAAATCTGTATACATTTTACTTTTCTAGTCTTCAAGTACAATCTTACAAAGCTAATCAGGTATTAGAAAGTATGCCCATCTTACTGTTAAGTCTTTTACTAACCAAAATTAGTTAAGTCATAACACAAAGTTGATTGTATGAAACTGGACTATTTGACATCCTGATTTGGCACACATACTAATTCCTGTCTCTGCATAAGCCAGAGCAGTCTTTGTAGGGTGCAGCCTTAATAAACCCTACTGTGACCAAATATTTAACCTCAAAGCCTTGTATTTACAGTCATAATAAGAGGAATTCAGACAGATAAACGGCAACTTTTCTTAAAAATTAAGACTGTGTGAGAACTTGGCAAAATCGAGACTCGGGTGATGAATTTACCATCGGTTTTGCGGTGTAAACTTTCAAATCAGAAATAACCCATTTAACAGTTGTTTTGATAAAACAGGTAAGACTTCATGCCTCGGCAAGGTATCCGGCAAGACTGCCCTGTACACTGACGGGGCAGCGTGACTCCCCTCGGCTCTCAAAATCACTAAGGGAAAAAGTAGAAAATCCCCGTTTAACTGTCGTCTCGGGAAAGAAAGGCCTGTTCCAGACGGCGGAGCGGGAGGGGAAGAAGCCGGCAGCCATGGCAGAACTTGTACCAGGGCCGCTCTCCGGCACACCCCGCCAGCCCCACCCAGCGCTCCACGGCCCCGCAGCAGGCACGGCCGGGGACGCACGAAGCCCCGCCGGCAGCTCCTCCGCCCGGCCCGGCGGAGCCCCGGGCGGCCGCGGCTGGACCCCCTCCCCCCTCGGAGCGGCGGGGGCTCCCCGCCGAGCCCGCAGCAGGGCCCAGCCCGCTCTCCGCTCGCCCCCTCGGGACCGCCGACCGCCCTCCGCCTCCCCCAAACGCTCCCAACGGCCCAGGCGCGCGCCTAACTCCCCGGGCGGCGGGGCGGGGGCCGCGGCGCCCTCCCCCCCCCGCTCCGGACGCACTCACCGCCTCACGACGCCGGTCTTGATCTTGATCTGCCTCAAACGCGGGTCGGCCATAGCGGGGGAGCGGCGCAGGTGCGGAGGTGACGGCGCAGCGTGGCGACTGCGCAGCCCTACCCCGCGCATGCGCTAAGCCGCCAGCCTGGGCGGCACCACCGGGGCGAGGGCGGGGCTGCGCGCTCCCCCGCCCAGGGGAGGCGTCCGGGATGTCAGGTGGCACCGCCCCCGCAGCGGCCGACGGGGCCGCGCCGCGCCGGGCGGGCGGGCGACGGCCTGCGGCGGGCCGCGGCGCGTTGAGAGGAGCCGGGTGTTTGTTCGTAAGCACACGCGCAAAAGAAGTGCGAATCCACCCTCAGATGCTGCAGTGGGAGTTATTCTGAGGTAGTGTGACTGCTACCGTGGTGGCGTCGAGGGGTGGGGTGTGAGCGGTCCCCCCTGCTCCCCACCCTGGTAATGTGGTTACCGTAACTAACGCCATTTTATAAGGCAAGCAGCCATTCTCTGGGACTGAGCAGGTCATGGATTCATTTCCTTTTCCCGCGTTATCAGGCCCTGAAGGTCCAGTGCACCAAGTAGACGAACCAAACAGATTCCTGCTTCCCCTTCCGGCTGGCCTCAAGGTTCCTGGGTGCCAGACCCATTACTGCTTTTCTTGCCAGCATTGAAGGTCCCAGGCGCCCGGCCAGCCTGGTGGTGTCAATGACCCTGCCACAGAACAGGAAAAAGTGTAACAGCACCCAGTGCATTCTCTGTAAAACCAAGCAGTCACAAGTCCTAAGGGGACTTGGACCACAACTGCTGCTGGACAGGGAGAATGTGACCCCCCGGTGGCCAGGGACGCCTCCACCATCATCTGCTTCCTCCGAGGACTGAGGGGGTGACTCGTATTCCTTTTACATGATTTTTGAGTCTAGATTATGATTGTTCTATTGATACAACAAACCATGTATTAAGATCTGACCCAATCTGCAGAAGGTCCAAGTGCTTAGAAATTGTAAGTTAAGTTGTATTATAAATTCTGTATTACTCTACTTATGAATTGTACTACACTGATTCTGCTTGTAGAAGTTCTGTGCTATTCTAATCATAAATTCTATGCTATACTAATCATAAAATCCTGTTAAGAAAATAAAGCTTTAATTGTAACTACAGCTTAGGGCTGTCATCGTTCTGCCAAGTATCTCTAAAAGAACCTGTCTGGCCCCTTAGTGTCAAGTGACTGGCAGACACAAAGAAAGAGGCAACATGACCACTGGCAGCTCAGTCCTAGAGTTGTCACCGACCGATGGTTCAAGGACTGTTTTCCTTCATGATTATACTTAGTTGAAGCTAACCATTTAAGGGGTCAAATTCTAGAAAAAAAACCCTTTGGGTATGTGTTTAAAAGAACTTCCCCTGAATGCGCATTTCAATCAATAAGAAAGAAAACAAAAATAGCTTAATTGAATAAATAAGAAAGATAAATACAGTTTCGGTGGAGTGCAGTTCAGGAAGGTCTGCAGAGGCCTTTTTTTTTTCCCCACATCATTTTGTCCAGTGTTAGTTGTTTGCCCTGACTCTTGACACTGCCGGTGACTGATACCTCTTGAGAAAGGTGGCTGCAAGGGAGGATGTCATGTTGCTTTTGGTGATGTGCCATTTACAGGTCATTACCCAGCAGCCATGGGAGTGCAGCTGGCACCATCAGGCCCCGTTCAGACATCTGGCATAGGGAGGGCCAAGATCTCCCAAATCCACAGAGTTGTGTCTTGTCTGTAGAGGAGGATGAACGTGACCCCTGTTACAGAGACCAGCAAGCCTCCATGGGGACCTGTGTGCTGGGCCAGTCCAAACACAGCCTTGGCTCAGTAGGTTGCCTCTGCCGGGAGATGCAGGATGCAGGTCTCAAAATGAACAACATGCATAAACCCATGAATGACTGTGACCTGGAGACAAGTTCACAGGTGTATTTTGTATTTGATAGGCAAACCTGCCATTGCCCGTGTAGGAGGAGGAGGAAGGAAAGCAGCATTCTGGCAGGCGTAAGGGAAAATGCAGCCCCTTACTTCAACAGAAACTCACGTCTGATTAATCTGGCTTTAGAAAGCAGTTTCAAGTCATGCTGGGTCTGAAGCTGTTCTCTAAACAATTCCAAGGCAGCACTATTTCTTCTTACATTACACATGCTTTGAAAATACAGACCGCTGCAAGGAAAGCTGCATTACCAGTGCACACCTACACATCAATTGTTTTTTCAAAAATAGTCTTCGATGTCATTTCTGTATTTGACATAGTAGTTCCACAAGTGAGAAGGCCAACAACAAATAACAGCACGAAAATAAAAATTGCCTAGAAGCAGCAATATTAAGAAAAGTAACTCATGTTTGCAAGTGCTACAAATGTTTTATTTCTAGCCCTGAAGCATTAAATCATGTCACTGACAGCATTTAGGGTCAGCTACTGAATTTTAGAAGTAGAATACAATTGTTTTCTTACAGCTATTTCAGTAACTCAGCAGAAGATAATAATCCAAGTTCATATTTAAGCACATATGACGATAACTTGAAAAAAGTGTTTAATTTTAACTACAACTTAGTGCTGTCATCTTTCTGTCAAGGACCTCTAAAAGAACCTGTCTGTCCCCTTAGTGTCAGGTGACTGGTAGACACATGGTGGATGCTGAAGTGTCTAAAAGCACGATCTACTTTATTATTTATACATGTTTGTATTAGTACCTGAAAATTATAAATTAACACTTTGAAAAATAATAATTTTATTTCTAGATATCCAGGAAAGTATGTTTAATGCTTTCCAGGTCAGACACTCCTTTTTTAAATAAAGGGGTTTTTAATTTTTTCCAGAACTCCTTTGAAACAATTTCTAGCCTAGTCAGTCATAGATATGTTTCTATGTGAATTAGTGATGTTACACCGGAGTTGAATACATTCCATCATGAAGATTGTGAACCCCATTCTACCTTTTGGGTGTTAAAGAAACTCAATTCTTCACTGAATTTTGCCAGCATTCTGCTTGTGTTGCATTTGATTGAAGATTTTTCATAAGATCTGTTAGCCCTAAGTCATTATGTTCACACTGTCACATAGAGGCAACATAATTTGCTAGTGCTCTAGCTATGCTGACATATGGAGCAAATAATTCTGTACGTGGGACCCTTACACATACCTTTACATATTCTCCTGTATTGCTCCCTCCCAGCACCTCACATGTAAAGTTACAGCTGCTGTGAATATGACTTTCTCTCCTCTGACCAGTGTCATCTGCTGATCTCAGCTTTCATTTGGCTCCACATAAGGAATACTTCCAAGGCAGTTTGTTACATGTTTTGCACAAATTTATTTGAGTGGGTGTAATTGTCACTGCCAACGTACTCTGCCTTCTGTCTAAAAAAAATCCAGCTAAGTCTTATTTATTTCTTCTGGGTAAGAGCGCACGTGATGATTACTGCTCATTCCCATTTCACTTAAGAAAAGAAGGACTGGAAGCAGCTAATCAACCTGATGAGCTCAGATCTCTGCAAACATAAGCAACTATGTAATAGATGTTTAATCTGAAATGTTCACAGTGCACCCAATTTGCATGCAAGGGAGGACATCAGGCTGCAAAGCACTTCCTACAGCTCATAACATTCTCTGTGAAAGACCAGCTTAAGAAGTTAATGCTGCACATGTGCTTTGTCACACGAAAAGAGTGGACAGACTCAAAAGCATTGCAGTGTGGCACAATTCTCTCTGATATTGGCAATTCCCAGTTAATACGTCTCCCAGTTAAAGACTATCCTTAAGAAATACACAGCTTCTAAACTGTGCAAACAGTAAGTATCATTAATCCTGTATTCTTCTCATATCCCTTCCTTCCTTTTTAAATTTGTTTCCTTGGCTTTAGTAAGAGAGTTTCTGAAATAACAGGACTGTTGCAGTACAGCTGTTTTGTGTTATACCATTAGTTCATTTGGACTATAGAGTCAACATGTTTGTCAGCTGATATACTTTAAATTAGAGGCATTATGCCACTTCCACCTACGCTGCTGAGGTCAGAGAGTACCTTGCAGAAGGAGGTGCAGTCGCCTCTGAAGTCCACTAAACCCCAGTGGCAGTTTCCATCATCTTGTCCATTACCAGTTGGTTTAGACAGCTTGAAAAACCCGTGGCCATAGCCATGCTAAATGTACATTTGCTTCAGCTGAAGACTGAGACCATTACTTTAATAAGTAAATGCTCAATGAGCTTTTATACTATTTTGTTTATCCATCAAAACCATCTGTGCTCTTTGAATATAATTTAATTTTCATTTATGATAAAACAAAATGTGGAAATCATTTAGTCTTCAAATTTTATCTTTTTTGTAGGAAAAGCAAATTTCATTCAGCCACCGTAAGGGGTACTACATAAATAAGATTAGATTTTTAATAAAAGTTAGTAGTGTCTCCTTAAATTTTTTTTATGTATTCAGTAGATAAAATTAACCTGTGTACAGCTGGCCAGCACAAAGCTAGGCACCATTTAAGTGCACTGGCATGAATTTCCCTGGTTGTGAGCATACAACATAGCATCAGTATTCCTTGTAGTGTAGATCTCTTGACCCACTTTCTTATCAGGTGATCATCACTGGTCAAAATGATCTTCCACATATATCCCCCTTAGAGAGTTGTTCAATGCCACAAATACATGCAGGTAGCACAGGCCATGGAGTGGGACAAGGACAGAATGAGTTGCTGCTGTGGAGTTTGCGAAATACCTGCTGAACACGGTTAATCAAATGGGAGGTGTGTTTTGTTACAGGAGAGGCTTGATTACATCGGGAAGTTAGGTAAAGGAGGAAGGAGACATCAGGCAGAAGCTGAAAAGAGTCCATTCCTGTTTCTGCCTTGTACCTTCTCCAAACACCACCAGGACAGATTCTGATTTCATCTATGCTTCCGTGAAAAGGAAGTAGCCCACTGGCAGGTGGTAGTATAAAATCAGAAGGAAACCTACTCATCTTCAGCAAAGTTATACTGACAGTACAATTTACCTTGGGTACAGAAGGCAGCAATGGTGATTCCTCAAATATTACACTACTGGGGAGTGCAGGTTACAAAACAGCCCTCTCATACAGTTTTGAGGGTGAAACTGTGCCTATAATAGATGCTAAGCTACAATTCAAACCTTTTTAGCTAACTCAAGGCTTTTTTAAAAGCAGTTTTTCCTAGCTCAGATCAACCATTAGATGAAGAGCTGGAAGTAGTGAGAGAAGAAGGGATTTATGTGTGTGCATCAAAAGGAGAATATATCCCTTTGCGGATTATTTCCATGGGTCCCCTACCTACAAATGAAGAGATATGTGATATAACAATTCATCGTTCTGACACACATTACAATCATGATGTGCAGTTTTTAATGCATCATGTTACATTAAGCTTAGCCCATGTTCTAACACCATGTAACATAAATTTCTGTGAAGGGAGTAACATAACACGGTACTGTCTTTTAAAAGACACACACGATTTTTTCAGATCACCTACTTTTTATCCATGAATGCCCAATTCAAAAATCAAGGTGGCAGATGAAAGTGGAGTGAATGAGTACCCACAAACCAGAGTATTTATCTTGTGTAGTTTTGCTCATTGCTACCTGTAGTCAATGACTCCAGTCAATTTTTATGTTGTAATGCATGAGCAAAGTTGATGGACATATTTTTTTGTCACCCCCAGTTAGATTTTATTCGGGGTCAATCAAGGGAAACCTGACAGCCATTAAGACTGTAAAACACACTGAGAATCCTCACAAGTGTTTATTTCTCAATAGAGAGAGAGACTTTTGTTATGAACCTGCCACTAACCTTATTTTGGCTGCTCTCTTTTTGTCCTACCTTGGAGACAGATTTTCTGTTTTAATTGATAGTTTATTTTAAAATAAAAATATCATGTAAGTGATTCTCATTGGAATGAAATAAAATGAATTATTGGTTTGACAATAACTAAATATAATAAAATCTCCAGTGAAAGATCAAATTCAAATCTGAAGTTTAAAGAAATTGCAGAATAAAGCTGCATGTGATCAATCTCTTCAGGAAAAAAAGAGGTAGATTTTGTATATTTATATATACGTACACATTTACTTATTTATCTCCTCCTAAGTCATTAAAAAGTTTCAGGATTTTTAAAGACTTTTTATATAAATGTCTTGAAAACAGTCTTCAATGCCTGCTTGATTCCTAAGTTATTAACTTTATTTTTAATTGAATCCTTTCTGTGGTACAATACAAAGCAAAACCGTGAAACCCACGGACATCAACTGACATCTGGGTGGGTTTGACTGATCACATGCTTCAGTGCAAAGTTTAAATACCAGCAAAGGGGATTCCTCCTTTTTTGGCCACATCTGAAAACTGCAATTCTTACCAGAGACTGAACACTCAGGACAATATTCTCCAATGAAGAAACAATCTTTGCCAGTGCTTAGCAGACAGGAACATGTTGGTAGCATACAAAGGTGGAGGACGGCAAAGTAGCTGGCACCAAATAGGCAGATCATGCTAATATCCCTTATGGTGCTGCATCTGATGTTCTGAAAGCTTCTCATGAGTCAGTAAAAAAGGAAAATCGCAGCTATAGACTGTAGCATCAAGACAAAGCAGTATTTAGAAAGTCTAAGGGAGATCAAAAATGTATGCTTTTAATAGGACAGCAATCTTTATTGACAGAGATAAACACGCTGTCATGATAGAGCTTGCCACTGTAAAGCAACTGGCACAAAATCACACTATGTTATGATTAAAAGTTTAGCACTGTACAGTACCAGTTCAGCACATTTTAAATACTTTGGAAATTTGTGTGGGTTGTAATTGGATAATTATCATAATGTAGGAGTTTCTGGTGAGTCCTTGCAGGAATCTGTTCACCAGGCCTAAGCTATTCAATATATTTATTAATCACCTGAGAGGAAGTATAAAATAATTGCTAGTACAGCCTGCTGCTGGCACAAATGTTGTTGACGTTGTGAGTAATAAGAACAAATTAGTTCTGTAAAGCAATTTGGATTGCTGGGTGAAATACACTAATTCAAAATATATCATTTCAATGCTGGTAAAGTCAGGGTCATACATGTAAGAGCAAAGAATGTAAGTCGGACTTACAGAGTGAAAAACTGTGACTTGGAAACCAGTACCGCTGGAAAACGACTGTTGGGTTGCGATGGCTAACATGAGCACAGCTACAGTACTATGCCTAACAGAGAGCAGGTATCATCCATTAATACACTGACATGTCAGTATTATGTAGGAGTCTAGAAATCCCAAAAGAGTGTGGCTCTGGCTGGAATTGCATGTCCAGTTCTACACTTCAAAATGGGAAAAAAAATTTGTAAGGCTCAGAACAAATCTATGGAAGTGATACAGTACCTGGAAAACATACCCTATGCAGCAAGGCACAAAAAGCTAAAGGTATTTAGTCAGCAATGAAAAGAAGGGATTTGCTCAATCTGTAATCTACATAGAGAAGGAATTTCTGATAGCAGCAGGTTCACAACCCAGCAGAAAGAATAAGCACTAAGATACAACAGTAAGCTCAAACTAGACAAAATCAGGGTAGAATTAAGGGGCCAAATTTTAAGTATTGAGCAATTAACTACTGGGGCAGACCTTTTTTTTTCTGTAAAATATGCTTTAGTTTATCTTCAAGTTAAGGCTCAGTGTAGAAATTACAAGGTGAAATCTGTGCAGGGGTTTAGGCCAGACAATCGTAGTAGTTCTCTCCATCCCTAAAACACTGCTTGTCAAAACGCACGGACCTAAACTGAGGAACCAGGCTTCTGTATTGCACACTCAGCTGTAGGATCGGAAATCCAACCACTCAGAACAAACTGTAGGACTGAAGTCCTGCTCGTAGACCATTTATTTTTTTTAAGGGAAAGGAAGGTACAATAGAGGTCTGTTTACACTTCTCTTACAGACAGGGCATCGAGGTGCAGGAGATGCTAGAAATAATTACAACAAAACGTCACACTAAATATTATAGCAATACTGATTTTGCTAAAATTAGCATGATCAAACCACTTTAATAGGATTTTCGTATTTCTAATCTTCAGTGAGGAATTAAAAGTTTTCTATTTTCAGAAATATAATTTATTCTTTTTTAATATATATAAAGCTTCCAAAGTACATACTGGAGGAATCATTACTAATCCAGTAGAAAACATGAGCATAACAGCAAACTAAGCCCTTGAAATATCAGGTACACCTGAATTATACTTTAGTAGCAAATCTCATCTTGCTTAAATTAAGTTCAGTCAGGATTAGGTGTCTAGTCTGTGCCTATTAGGCTTCTTTTACACTGAAGAGAAACAGACATCTCTAGAGTTCAGTTCATGCCGTGTAAGTTGAGTATCTAGAACTGGATGATTCATCACCTACAAATGACTAAAGTTAGATGAGAAAAATCCCACGCTGAATGCTTAAATGGAAAATGTGACCCTCACCCACCCACCCCACCCCCAACTCAACTGTCTTTTAATCCTGGAGGTGTTAAAGTTTGTCAACACTACATTTCCAACATCAACCATGGGGAAAATTCCTCTAGGCATGAAGAGAAACATCTCAGTGCTGACCAGCACATGCCACACCTGTGACTATTTTAGAAATCCCACCAAGGCTTTCTGTCCCTTCATCATCTTTGGAGTAATTATTTGCTGTTGTTTTTACTCCGCAGTTTAACAAAACCTGCCCTGGATCTGGAAGAATGTGGGTAAATGCACAATTCTTCCTGCCAGGAAACCATCCTGGTGGGAGCACAGAAAATATTAGGCATGGAAAAAACTCTTTTTCTTCTGTTAGTGATGCTTCATGTTTGCTGTAATAATTACATAGGACTGAAGCAGAGAGAGAAAGAAGAATGACAATGCAGCAAAGTGACTGGGTCGCCTCCCTGTGGGAAAATAGTCATATGCAAAATGGTAAAACCTCAACAGACGGATTAGGGAGGGCTCCCATCTCAGAAAGTCCCTGCTTACCTGGTCATATGGACTCTGTCTGAGGAGACCTTCAGTGGCAGAAGAGGGAATTCAAGCAAGGTGAAAGCTCGAACCACTGACCTACTGGGTAAAGCAGCGGCACCAATGCATTTAGGCTTTTAAAGAAAAGATGTAGCTGTCTAAATCCATTACACAGTTCAGGCAGGGCATCCTGAGTATAAGGAAGCACCTGAAAGTACATCAGAGAAGGCACTGAAAGGCCAAATTTGAGATGGTAGGTATGGTTTTCACACTGGTACTTTCTGCAGTGCCCTGCTTAGATTCTAGTTGGAGAGATGTGATGCCCCAGTGACTGTACTGGCAGCCCAGGCACCTAGTCTAGTTGCTGGGAATTTCTAGAGGTGCTCAGAAGTTAGACTAAACATAGATGTTTATATTTAATTAAAAAATATAGCCAAATTAAAAGCATTAAAAATAAAACTGAAATCAGATGTAAAACATTAATAATCTTTATTAAAGCTTAGATTTTCTCAGCATTATTTCAGTATATTAGAAAGATTTTCCTACACAGTGGCTCAAATAAAGCTACTTGGGGAATTAATAGAAAAACGTTAAATTTTTAAGGTCAGAATGGACTTTATTAATATAGTGATTATGTATTCAAATCCAGAAATGTATTATTTTTCCTGCATTTCCTGTGATGCTGATATTGGGTTTTGCACTTTTTCAAATGTTTTGCTGTACAGAAAAGTCTCTGTTTTCTTTGATGATTTTTTTTAGTTGAATTAACAGGTACAGCAAATATTTTTGCCGTTTTCATGCAAAATTCAGAAAGGAAGGCTGAAAATGCAAAGTTGTTTTTTCTTCTAGTCTATGAATGAAAAATGTGGAGAAGACAACATGGACAAAACCCTAATGGTGAGGAGTCAGGTCTTCAAAGATATTTTGGTGCCTTCCAAGTATTGGTATATCCAAGTATTAGCTCCAGGAGACAGGAAATAACCTCTCTATTCACTAATGTATCCACTTTGTTCATTTAGTAATCTGGCTAGTTTTAAATAAGTTTCCTTTTTATAAGGAAAAAACCCCAATGCCATATGTTTAAGACAGTTAAATACAATTAATTTAACCAATTTTGTGCATTTAAATTGATTTTTAGTTTCCACCTCAATGCATTTTGATACAAACCTCAAATAAAATCATCATTTAGAAAAGTCTTTTGCCATTTTCTGTGATAATATGAATGTAAAACATAAGCATCTGAACAAATTACAATAATTCTCACACTCTCACTGTGTATATTTGTATGATAAAGAAGATATTGAAATGTATCAAATATACATTGCAAATATGGTTGCAAATCAGCTTGTGTTCATTATTATGCCAGTCAGTGAGAACAAAGTTAATTACCAAGTACAAATGCAAAGCAAAAATAAAATCAGCTCTTTAAATGAAGGTTTCCTTCTCACTGTTTTTAATCCTGATTAAAATTGGAAGCTTAAATTACTATGAGCAGGTAAAGACTAAAAAGGATCTGTAAGACACAGCCCTGTGAAATACAGTCACAATCTCTTAAATCTGTTCTTTCCAGAATCACAAGAATTGTTGCACCTTGTTCTCCTGTTTATTGACCCACATCTGTGAAGATTTCTGTGCCTTAATCAATGCAAACATAACATAATGTAAGTGACCTGTTCTCTGAGTTTATGATTACCCTCAGGTCTGTTTCCAGCATATCACAGGTAACATTTGCCAGCAATAACCTGTAATATTCAGAGCTTTTTCATTTCTGTGTAACACTTCCCAAGAAACATCTGGGCCCTCTGAATACTTGAGTTTAATTCCTTGATTTTCAGAACCCTTGACACATTCCTCTGTGTCTGGCAAATAAAATGAAACACTCTGCTGTTACAAAAGAGAATAGCATAGCCTAAATCTCGTACTGTCAAGTTGAAAAGGGCATATACATGATGCAGTTTGTATGTATTAACCCTATGCTCTGCAAATGCTTTGCTTAAAATGTGCAGGGGAGGGAGTAGATCAAATCATAATGCAGAATAATTGATGAAAAATAACATCCTCTTCTTTTCACTGACACTCAGGCCAAAACATTTTATCTCTTTGTTTTCTAAATCTTGCTGCATCTTGCTGAGAAAGCTGGGAGGGGCAGGAACGGGCAGGGAGCTGAATTTTGTTGAGTACATGAGTAACGACATTTGTGTGCATAACTTTTTTGCACCACCTGGAAAATTGCCTCCCACTGCATTTCTTTGAGGCTGGAAGAATAACCTTTATACCTCTAAGGGTTATAAAAGGCCTAAAGTAAACATTTAATGGAATGGAAACAATAATGTGACATCATTCCAGTAAATGCAGCTTTGCTGTGCAGCTTGTTTTACTATAATGGTGTTACTTAGTCATTTATTGGTCTTGTGAGCAGCTGGAAGGAAAGGAAAACAAACAAACAAACAAACAAAAGCAAACAGGTGCACTTAGGGGAACCGCCTTGTCTGAGAGTTGAGAAATATGCTCAATTTTACTGTACAAACGTATAGCTGAATATGACAGGTGTTGCCTGGCTTGTACTCCTCCATACAAGCTTTGGTTTTATGTATAAATGCATGAGTGTTTACTTACCCTAAAACATTTCATTAGAACCAGTGAGTGACTCTGGCATTTGCTAATTTGTTTTATATAATTATGAAGCCCTTGATCAGCCTGCTTTGCCCTCCAGCAATCCATATTCTTTCTGAACAGGGGAGCCTGTGGACCGCATGAAAGCCCCTTTGACTTTCTCTGTGTTAAGAGAAGAGCAAGAGGGACCTTAAAGCTGTCCTCACTGGCCGGGGTATCCATGGCCAGCAAACAGCGGCTAGATTCTTGGCACCTTCCATTAATTGTCATTTTAATTTGGTGTTGCATCACCCTGAAAGTGGAGGCAGGAGAGCCCAGGTAGGCCTAGCCAAATTCCTGAGAGTCTGAAATATCTGAGGGTAGAAAGGGAAGACCAACTCTGTCCTTCACACAAACACAGGACATAGCAAAGCTTGAGCTACAAGTCCTCTTCACTGCCCAGCAGCCCCCAGCATGATGAAAACAAGGTCCTCTTCTCCTAGTAAGAGCTGTTCATGTGTTGGCAACATATCCCAAGGCTTCTTGGGCTTCCACTGAAGGCCAGTGGAATCCTGGGCTGCATAGGGAAGAGTGTGGCCAGTAGGTCGAGGGAGATCATTCTCCCCCTCTACTCGGCACTGGTGAGTCCACAACTGGAATACTGTGTCCAGTTCTGGGCTCCCCAGCTCAAGCGGGACAGGGAACTACTGGAGAGAGTCCAGCGTAGGGCAACAAAGATGACTGGGGGATTGGAGCACCTCCCTTAAGAGGAAAGGCTGAGAGAGCTGGGACTCTTTAGCCTGGAGAAGAGAAGGCTGAGGGGAGACCTTATTCTTGCTTACAAGTATCTAAAGGGTGGGTTGAAGGAGGATGGAGGCAAACTCTTTTCAGTGGTTCACAGTGACGGGATGAGGGGCAATGGGCACAAGCTGGAACATAGGAAGTTCCATTCAAACACAAGAAAAAACTTCTTCACAGTGAGGGTGACAGAGCACTGGAACAGGCTGCCCAGGGAGGTTGTGGAGTCCCCTTCTCTGGAGATTTTCAAGACCCGCCTGGATGCTGTCCTGAGTAATGTGCTCTAGGCATTCCTGCTTTAGCAGGGGAGTTGGACTAGATGATCTCTAGAGGTCCCTTCCAACTCTGAAAATTCCGTGATTCCATGGTTCTTGCAAGCAAGTTTCCCTGGCCTGCCACTGTGCTCAGGACGGGGTTAGTCCACATCACCATAGCGGTGCTGGGATGTGAGATGAGCTGGCTCGCAGACCTCCTGGGGGCTTCCCTGTGGGCTCTTGGGGTCTCTGCTTCAAAACTAGTGTTACTGCCGATATGCCAGTGCTCTGTGTACTGAGGAAAGATCTTCCCTTCCTCAGCTCCCGGGCACTGGCTGCAGGATGCAGCACAAATGGAACATAATGGTTTCTCACTCATGTTAAGATAAGAGAGCTACAACTCAAATTTTCTCTCCCTTGTCTCGCCGGAGAGCTTATATGTTAAGAGCACTTGTATAAAGCTGCTGGAATACAAAGTATGTATTATTTATTATTTTCATGCTTGCAACAGTTTGACAGAAGACAAGAGTCGACGACATTTGAAGGGAATATAGGAAACAGAAGAGGTACATTAAAAGATCATGAGGAACACTTTGTTAGCTAGTTCCTGCCTGTACCCTGCCTTGATTAGATGAAATGCATGTGTATATTTATTCCATACCAGAAATAAATATGGTGATACATAAAAGGTTTTATAAGTACAGCTTGGAGATAAATGAACTCAGAGGTAGAAATGTGAGCAATGATATAGACTATGTGCCTCACTGTCATCTGTTTTGCATCTTCCACTTGTGTTTCATGGAAAATGGATATTGAAATGTTTTGAAAATATTTTGACAATATTTGTTTTGGAATTTTTCACACCTCCACCTTCCCAGCACAGGATGTTAATGAGTACAAGTTCGGCTAAAATGGGAATCAGGACAGTGTCTTATCTGGCTCATAAAAGCTTCCTACCACAGAATAAATGTCTAAAGACTTTTTATGATTAGAAAGTACTATTATGCCCCTTTGGAAAGAATTTGAAAGAGGGGAAGCATTGGCTGCAGATCACTAGGATAATTTCTTTTAAAAGCATGGGATTCTTCATCTGTTCCGTTTTGGGGATCCCAAAGCAGCTAGGTGTCTTTGGGTGAGGGCTCCTTGCAAAAGCAGAGAAGAAAAGAAATCACTTTGGTAAAGCTTGAGGTGGAGAGGTAACAGCAGACAGGCTCCTGGAGACAGATCCTTCCATGGAGTAAATTGCCATACCTCTCCTGGAGTTATGACAATTTAGACCAGCAAAGAGCTCCCCTTTGAGCTCTATACTTGTTCTTTTGGGAATTATAGTAGACTGTTTCAACACATATATTGGAGGAGATGTACAATCTTTGCTTCTATTTATAAAGTGTAAAAAGAGGCAATCTCTTCAAATTGTGGGAGTTTATCTTGAAGTTTATATGATATTCTTTCATAAATTGCTGTTGTAGCAAGAGATTGAAGCCATTTATCAGCAGGTATTGGAGATGTTACAATGATGCATTATGATACATTTAGCTACCAATATTTAGCTATCAATATGATACATTTATCATCAATATCCAGCCAATATTACCAATGATTTAGCAGGAGAGGTTAGATGAAAATACTCTGATGTGTTATTAGGGAGACAGAGTGTCTGGAATGAAAGATTCCAGTATCATTTATATTTCTTGTGTTACCGTGTCCCAAAATTGCATCACTGCAGACCAGAGGGATTTTTTAGAATGTGTCTTCCCTTTATGAGTAGGTGGTTTTGCCTCCTTACGCAGGAGTCTGCACGGCTCTGAGTCCTCAAATTACGAACATGCAGGTGAAAGATTTTGGCACAAATGTCTGTAGATGATGAAATCCATAATCTAACTTAAAAGAACGGGATTTGAGCATAAACAGGCTATTTTACTACCGCTCAACTGCTTGTGTTACTAATCATAGTCACACAAAGGGAGCTAAATGCTGCAGGTTTGCATTTTGGGGGTTTTGTTTGCTTTTATCAAACAATTTGCAAAAATATCAATGACCGTAAAAACAAGTTAGTAAAGAAATTAGCACCCCAAATCCTGAGTATAAAGCACAGGATGGAAAGAGATTCCCAAACCAATGTCTAAATATGTTGGATAAACTGAACCTGTGAAGGCTGCCTGTCATCTGAGCAGTCATTTCTCTTGCAAGTTAGCAGTGATCCAGTGGAGCTGCAATGTTATGGAATCATAGAATCACAGAATGGTTTGGGTTGGAAGGGACCTTTAAAGGTCATCTAGTCCAACCTTCCTGCAATGAACAGGGTCCTCTTCAACTAAAGCAAGCTGCTCAAAGCCCCATCCAACCTGACATTGAACGTTTCCAGGGATGGGGGGCCTGCCCTTCCAAATCCTCTTTCACATTTTTCACGGCATTTGAGCTCATAGGTGAGTGGAAAGCTATTAAGGCTAGCTAGCTATCCATGACCCTATCATTTTGTAACTGAATATTAGATAGTGAAAAGTAGGCAGCCACAGGGACAAGTTGCAAATAACACTCCTGACCTCTGGAAATAAACCCTTTGGTTTAGCAATGACAGTCACAGGAAGAAATCACAAGTGAAGTCTCAACACTGTGTAGACACGCTGAGACCGCAGCAGGTTACATGGCAGTTGGTCCAGCTGAGGCTCACTGAAGACAGTAAAACATTCTTGTCCACATTAATGCTTGACCCTAATAGTCATTCAGAAAACAGCCACTCAACAAGATCACACATCACCATGATTCCCAGAACAGCAACTCTGAAATAGTTTTTCCTATAATGTATTTTCAATTAATAGTGCTGAGAAGAGAAATTGTTTTCACTGAGTTTATTCAGAGTCTTCCAAAATCCCAGTTTAGTCCCAAAGTCTCTGAGTGCATCACTTTGATTACATGCAGCTTTATTAATGAACAACATATTGACAGTAACTTTCTGTGGTCAGGAAAGCTATTCAGACACACAAGTCTCAAAAAGACTCTGAAAATCCCAGAATGACCTAACAAAACTAGCTGAATAAGCAATGTGAAAGTTGATGAAATAAAGCATAAAAGTATAAGGAGGAAGCATCCTTCTCTGTAGCTCAGTGAAGTTCTGAACTCGAAAATGGCTGTGCTTGACAAAAGCATACAAGGTGTTTGGATGTAACTGAAATCGGATTATAATAATGCAGAAAATAAAATGTCATTGTATTTTACGTCATTATAAATACTCTGGAATACTGTGCTCAGGGATGTTTGCAGAATTAAGCTGTGTCGCTACTGCACCAGACAAAAGAGCAGAAGACAGCCCAGAGTACTCCCTACTGAGCTCCCCATATCCATGTTGCTGTATCTGTGATGTTGAAAGGATGACTTATATGCAAACAGCCTGCCTATACAGTCTGAACCTGGGGTACCGACAACTGGATCAGGGACCATAGCAGCTGATTTTTCTGCCCAGCCTCAGCCAGGTAATACCACTGTGCTGGGATGTGTGGCAGTGGGCCAGTCTGAGCCCTCTGTGTTCCACACACTGAAGGCAGGATGGGCTGCAGCTGAATCTCATCACGTGCCCTTACCAAAGTCCCATCTTACATGCAAACAACGGAAAGGTGAAATAGGTTGGACTCGTGCTCAAGGTTGGACATGGGATCAACGTGCAGTATTGGAATGGCCCTGGAAGACCTGGAGAGTGAAAATCATTAGACGGGAATGCAGGTAGTTAGAGGCATGGAAAAACTCAGTTGTGGTGAAAGGGTGAAGAGATTTGGAATTATTTCCATGAAAAAGAACACCAATAATAGACAACGTGACAAAAATATTTAAAATAACAAGTAGCCTGTAGAAGACACTTTCCTTTCTGTTTTACAACACAAGTGCCACAGGACAGTGAAATGAGAGGACAGCAGATTAGAAATGCTGAAAGGTTTGCTTTCACCTGGTGATTAGCTAAACAGTCAGAGTCACTGGACACCAGTGAAAGCAAGAACAGTGGTATTCAGAGGAAGAGTTAGGCTCTGCCATGAAAAACTGAATGCTATGTGTTAATGCCAAGAATTTTGGAAGAGACATAAAGGTTGAGTTTAGAAGATTAAGCCAGTCTCCAGATACCAAGAGTTAATCCATGAATGACTTCCATGTGAGAGACACAAGCCCGTGTCTTCCTCCTGTTCGTACTACTTTCTCAAGCAGATGCCACTATGGAGAGGGGACCTTGGCCTAGACTGATGTTCATGATGATAATAATCGCAGTGCTTGTCTCCTAGTTTAAAATGGTGCTTATTTAAAACATTGGAAAGGAGTGCTACTTTAGTGCTAATTTAGAAACAGAGGAAAAATTGTGGTAGCTGAACATTATCAGTCCTGAAGAAAAGTGACTAGAAGGAGGTTTAATCATAATTTATTATGTGTACTTGCTAAGTACCAGTGTTTAGTGCAACACCAGTTCACTGTAGAGACTAGAGGTCAAATCCTTTAAACCCTTCTTCAAGCAAAGAAGCTCTTTGGGCTGCCAGGGACTGATCCCACAGATGAACATTATCAAATCAGGCCCAAAAGCCTCACATAACATTTTATGTTGACCTGACACTTGGTAGCGGAACATTTTGATGAAATGGCAAAGATCATTCTTCTCATGCTGAGTTCGAAATTCCAGGAATCAGAAACTAAGCAAGAGAGATGCAATAGACAGCAGAAAGTACACTCCAGGACCATGCTGCGGCTTCCCTGCACTTGTATCCTGGGCCCCCATTAAAAGAAAGCACAGGGAACAGCAGTGACATGGATTTGTGATATGGTCAGGGTGCAAACCCACAAAGTGTCCTCAGGGAGCACCATCATCTTTCCACTGATGAGCAAACCTCAGATACTAAATGGATGCTTTCAGCCACAGAGGAGGCTGTGAACTAATACGAAGGTCACCATCCGTGTGGTGTTAACATAGCAAAATGAATTCAGTTTGATGTTCTCTCATGATAGCCTTGTTTTTGAGTTCGGAAAAGGACTGACATTACTTTAAGACAACTTCTGATCAGATTAGTTTTTAGTGTAATTGGAAAAGTGCTAATGAAAAGGAAGAGGCAAAAAAGAACAACAGATCCTCAGAGAGCTGCATGCTAGCATTTACTTAGAAAAATTTAAATCAGTAATGAACAATTCAGATTTGCTGCACACATCTCTAAAAGATATATTAAAACATCACACTCTGACTGAATTCTTTTCTATAACAAGGCAAATTAAAATCATGCCTGCATTCTGTTTTTTAAAGTAGAATTAACCCAAATACTTACAGCGTGACATATGTGTTATTTGGGATTTTCCTAACAGATAATTTTCTATAATTTTCTGTATTCTTAAAATACAAAAATGCTTGGTTAACTTCTGTCATGAAGAGTACGTATACCATCCTAGAGCACAGCTATATCACTACATTCTCCTTTTCTCATGGAGTGGGATAACCATTTATGTGAACTGCAGCATCTGAACCAACTAAATACTGTTGATGCAGAGGGAGTTTAGGCAGCTTTAAATCTGTGTTGTGTAAAATTCATGACTTTCTACTTTTAAGATTTTCTTACCCTTTCCCTTAGTCCAGAAGAGGATACACATTCAATTTTAGTAAAATAATCTTTTGGTACATCTACAGGGACCATTTCTGATATAGAATTAAATTGTGGTGCAGGCAGAATCTTTATTACATTTACATGACCCCATAAAGATAACTTTAATAGTTCCCCATAGAGCAAAACCCTCCTTAATTTTGTTAATTATTTTCCCCCGGTTATGCTTAGCTATGTCTTCTAATTCAGTATTGATCTTGATACTGGGGTCTGTCAAATACTTAGCAATCTACTTAAATCCCCATTGGGGAAAAAGATTTGAGGGATCTCAGATCCCAGACAGAGCTGGGGCTTTAGAGTTGCACCAATAATTCTAACCAGAAATCCTTATTTTCTACCTGCCTTTCTTTTAATACACTGGTAAATGAATGTGTATTACATTACTGAAAAAAAGAAGAATTGAACATGATTTCTGCCTAGAGCTTCTAAAATTACTTCTTATGAATTGAGTCTTGAGTCTGTAACTGGTGATAGAGGTGATAGACTCCACAGTCCTGCAAAAGAGGGACTTGGAATGGAGGAGCCCATTCCACTTCATCTGGCTTGGTTGGCCCTCAGTGAACACAGATCCCTAGCAAAGTAGAGATTAAATGTTTTGTATAACTAATGAACTGATAATTTCATCTCATGCCTGGACTTTCCAGATATACCTAAGGCAGCTTTTTTAATTTCATCAGGAATGCATTTTCAGAGTGAATTGTCCATAAGTCACCACTTGCCATGCTTCACATTGCAGGGCGGTGGTGGAGTGCATAGGCTGGATTCCCTTGGGATTAAACCACACCAGAAGATGCACTCCAATTGTTAATGAGCAGTCAGTCCACATGAGTCCAGGACGTTCCCATCCCTAAAACCCATTTAGTGTGGAAGTAGGTTCTTCAACACTGATTTCTTCATCCCTCATACTTGTTCTCACTTCACTGTTTGTTAGTGTAAATGTCTCTTTAGAGATAAATTCTGCCATGAGATATTCTTGCTGTTTGTTTGATAATTGAGTAAGTAGCTCTAATTAATCTCTATATTTATGTCAAAATCCAAGGCCATTCTGCCATCCACTCTCCTGTCCCACCACCCATCCTATTCATGGTATCTCCATGTGCACAGCAGGAAATAACCCAAAGAAAGATACAAAGTTATCCAGTTCTTTTAGATTGAGCTTTTGATATTCTGATCTGGAAATCAGATAATGATGTAAGAATACGATGCTATGAAAAAAAAAAAAAAAATTTGTTTGACAATATGTTATCAGCTAAATCAGAAGCATAAACAGAAGATGTAGATTCCTGTTTGTTTCTCATACCGCGTATGCTGGTGTATAAGCATTTCAGATACACTCCTGAGCACTCCATGCTCCCAGGAGCAGTGTAACTGTTCCCACTAGCATTGCCACCCTCAGATGATGCCATGCCAACCCTTGGCTTACCTACAGCAATCCTGTTGGTATCCTCTTCCCCCACTGATTCTAGTTTAAAGCTCTCTGGATCAGTCTCACTGGCTTACGTCCGAAGATGCGTTTCCCCCATCGGCACAAGCAGATCCCATCAAGCCCCGTTCCTGTCATGTCATACCAATCCAGGATGCTTTTTGTAGTTCTTTAATCTTATAATTCAATGAGCTGTTCACACTCATGTACCCATACATTTTTTAAACCTGTAACATCAGTAATATGGAGGCTGCATTCGTATGATCCTTACCTACTTTAGACCAGTCCTTCCTAACACATGAGACAACACACCAGCTTGGCAGGGTTTATAATAAATTTTCTATATTGTGTTAATCTGTTTCCCTTTTTGTACAAACTGTCCAGATAGAAATCTCATGTCCTGGTTTGAGGTAAAACAGGACCAATTTTGTTCAGTAACTTTACTTTTTAGCTAGGCCTCTTCTAACTGCTGAAATTAACAGCCTGTTGTGCAGAAAACTGTTCGTTCTCAGAGTGATAAGACCCATGTTTATAGCTGATGCCAAGGAATGGTATGCAGAGAGGGTCTTGCTTATCCTTACTGCTATAACAACCAAGGCCAGCCAACTCTGTTACTTGCCCCGTTGGAGGGTTGGAAGTGGAAAAGCGTAGAGGGGTCACACCTGCAGGGAGAAGCAGACAGGACAGGTGACCCAAAACTGACCAACAAGGGTATTCCATCCCATCTGCCTCATGCTCAGTATAAAAGCTGAGGGATCAAAGGGTCAGCCCTCTTTTTTCAATGGCCAGCGTCCTGGGAGGACTCTGTCTCTGCGTCTGCCTTTGATCCCAATCCTGAATCCAGATCCAGAATCCAGTTCCCATCCATCACTGAGTCCCGTCTGGGACTTCCCCAGCGCCTGCTGGTGACGTGATTGTCATCCTGGGAGCTTGATACGGTTTTGTATATATTTCATTATTTTCTTTTTATTATTTTATTATCAGTATTTCATTGAAGTAGTTTAGTTCCTTCTAAACTCTTAAGTCTCTTTTTCTCTCTCTTTCTTGCCTCCCGAGCGGGACAGGAGAGAGAGAGCATCTGTCGTTCCACCGGATTGGGCCAATCTGGCCCAAACCACGACATCTCATCACATGCTTAAAGCTGGAATGTTTGTGATTTTCAAAGTATGGATATGTTGTGCTGGAAGTAAAAATTCATCTACCAGCTGGCAATGGAGCAGAATTAAATATGGGATTGGTACTTCCCACACAGATTCAGTTTTGCTGTTTATTTTTCATCTTCCCTTGAATGAATACATCTAATACCAAAAGAAATAAAAATGGATCAATGTTCTCAAAGCAATAGTTTAGGCTAGTCTATCTGTTTCTTAACTCACACAGAGCAAGTATTTGGGAGAAATAGATGTCATAGACTGCAAACTACTGAGGAGGAGGGATTAAAGGATCTCAGGAGGAAGAGGCAAGTGATTAATTTCTATTTTATGTTAAACAACAATATGAATTTGGCATCAGCAAATATGAAAAGCTATGTCCACTGCTAATTCCTGTTAAAGTTAAATATATACTTGACTGTACTGAAACTGCAGTAAATGTCACTTCCCACTGGAAACTCCTCCTTCTTTCTCTCTGTTCAGAAAAATGGAAATTTTACACATGAGAACTACAGAGCAGGTCACTTGGTCTATATGGTAAAATCCATTTTTTGCAGTTTCTGTAAATAAGGTGAAGCTGCATGCACAACAATGCAGAAAATATTCCCAAGAGAATTCTAAGCATCTCTTTTTACAGCAAGTAAAGGACTTTCACCATTTCTGCTTGCTGTAAATCAGTACCCCTGTGTGCACACATGTATTGTCCTTACATTTTTAACAACTCAGGAAGAACTTTTTGTCCATAATTGCACACCACTGCAGCACTTTCCCCCTTATTTGAATTATGCAAGCAAACAGCTTCTAGTAGTGCTTCTCTCCTCTTCGGTCAAGACAACAGCTATTGAAATCAAGCAGAACAGCAGCAGCTGAAAGTTTCAATTTAGCAAGAAAGTCATTACTTAAATGAAAAATGGGCTTCCCACACTTGAACTCTACCACTGGATCAACCATAGTCCACTTGAGCATATGTAGCTACAGAAATCAGAGAGAAGGCCCACATGAACAGACTTATGCATGTACCTAAGCAGGGTTGAAACATCCCAGAAGTGTGTTTTTCTAGGCTTGCATATAACTATGAGTATCACAAAACCCCTCTTTCTCATTGATGTTCATATTTTTAGGTAAATGTGATTAAATTCATTATTAACTGTCTGGCAACATAAACAGAGCATTACTGCAGGTCTTCTTAAAACAAAGGCAGGCCTAGATGAGAATCCTCTGATTAATTCCTTCCCCAGCTCCATTGCGAAAGACTGGCCATACAAAGATCTCTTATTCCCAAACTGCTGCTCTTTTGATGTTTTCGTGGAAAGCCATGAGAAAGAACTGGCTGGTTACTCCACAGTGTTATCTTTGATGCAGTTTTACCTGGCATTGGACAATGAATTCCTGTTTTCTAATGCATCTCTGCAGCCAGTTTGGTTTTACCTCTATTGAATATTTTGTTGTTTCATTTGTAAAAAGAGGGTAACAACATTCACTTACAGCATGTACTTACCTTCCCTGCAGCTTAAATTACATCAGAGGAACGACCCAGAATGTAGCTACTTCTGTTTTCAAAAAAATGGAATGATGAAGGCATGATGTTATCATCTTCAGGTGTATAAAAGAAGCAGTGCCAAAAGACATCACTAAACAGCATCTACAAAGTTCTATAGAGATTGCTTGGTGGGTTTTTTTGGTCCCATGGAAATCTGCAGTGATTTTATTGTGTATCAGTACTTGGCAGTATTTTTTTCACATACCGCTTGCAACTTCAAAAAATGGCCATGGGAATGATAGTATATGTGTTTTGATCACAAAGTCTTGCTTAGGTAAGTTTACTTGTGCACTCCTTTGCGTGAGGAAAGCTTGGAGATGTAAGAGTAGCACTGGAGGAAGGAACACAGGCTGTGTGCAGACAGACAGGCTTCTCCCGAAGGATGGCATGTCTGTGCAGGCAGGAGGGGAGGTTTTGGACTTGTGCTGCTTTCATGGTTTCTAGCGCAGGAAGGTTTACAGAGCTACTTATACCATCACCTCCAAGAACTGGTTATTTAAGTTATTATTATTCTAGGCAACAGGGTGAAATCATGATCAAGGAAATTAGGCAAAAAACACTCAAGTATTTCTCTACTATCTTGCATTTTCTGTCTATAGATGTTTTTAAGATCATCACTGTCCTGGTTTTATCTTGGAAAGAGTTAATTTTCTTTCTAGTGGTTGCTGTGAAAGGAATGTCAATAATACATATTGGTTTAGTTGTTGCTAAGCAATGCTTATGCTTTTCAAGGACACTTTTCAGTTTCCCATAGAAGTTGAGAAGGAGTATAGACAGAACAACAGAATGGCCAATGGAGTATTCCATTCCAGAGACGCCATGCTCAGTATATAAATGGGGTTTGGCCAGGGGAGGGAAATACAGAGCACTGCTTAGGAAGGTACTGATTCACCAGGTGGTGAGAGTGACTCTGCCCCAGTGAGGCCGCACCTGGAGTACTGTGTCCAGTTCTGGGCTCCCCAGTTCAAGAAGGACAGGGAACTGCTGGAGAGGGTACAGCAGAGGGCTACAAAGATGATTAGGGGGCTGGAACATCTTTCTTATGGGGAAAGGCTGAGGGACTTGGGTCTTTTTAGCCTGGAGAAGAGAAGGCTGAGGAGGGATCTCATCAATGCCTATAAATACTTAAAGGGAGGGTGCCAGGAGGATGGGACCAGTCTTTTTTCAGTGGCACCCAGTGATAGCACAAGAGGTAATGGGCACAAACTTGACCATAGGAAGTTCCATCTAAACATGAGGAGGAACTTCTTTACTTTGAGGGTGGCAGAGCACTGGAATAGGCTGCCCAGAGAGATAGTGAATTCTCTGACTCTGGAGTCATTCAAAACCCGCCTGGACGCCGTCCTGTGCACCCTGTTTTAGGTGTCCCTGCTGTGGCAGGGGGGCTGGCCTAGATGATCTCTAGAGGTCCCTTCCAACCCTGGTGATTGTGTGATTCTGTGACTTGTGTTGTTATTGTTACTGTTGTCATTATTATTACTGTTATTTTCCTTTTCTGCTATTGTTTCTATTAAACTGTCTTTATCTCAAACCCTGAGGTTTTTTCCTTTCCCTTTCCCCTCCTTTTCTCCCTCTTTTCCCTGCCCTTCTGGGGAAGGGGGAGAACTGCGTGAGCAGCTGTGTGGTCCTAGCTGCCGACTGGGGTTACACCACAATCGCACTTGGTTGTAATGAAGGCAATTTACAGCAGCTCTTTCCAGTTTATGGACTCACTCATTTCTATAAATATCACACTTTTCATTGGCACTGTATACACAAACCAGACTCCGTAAAAAGGACTTGGCATAATGCAAATCCAGACATATAAGCAAATTCAATCATGCTACTATTCAATCATGATGAAATACAAAGTGATGGCCTTTTTGGTTTTGCTGTCACCAAGATGCTGTCAGCCTTCTAGACTTCTTTAAGCTCAAAGGTGTAACTCATCTGTTCAACAATATTCAGGAATTTGGCACAATATATACATTCCTCTGTTAATAAATATTTTGGTAATTTCTTCCTAAAATTTATGTAAAGGCATCTAGAACATAAGTAATTGAAATACATGTTTTGGGGGAAAGCAATACTGAAGTAACTAGTTTAGATTATTCCAGATATCACCCTTTGGGAGGAGTGTTTCAGCAGCCATTGAAGTCAATGTCTCACCTCCAGCTTGGTCTACCCTAGAAATGAATGCCAAAGTGTAAACATGGAGTCTGCTCCTCTTTATTTTCCCTAAGTCCCCAGGTATTTGATTCAGTTAAAAACCTAAACTGAAACATGACCATCCAAATGGGAAATGGGATTCACAGTTTGGCAGAGGCTTGAGATATAAATATGTGAAAAGTCAAAGTTTTAGAAGCTGTCCATCTTTTTTCCCCTGTTCTGGACAGCCTGTAAGTCCAATTCCACTCAGTGAAAATATATACATTCTCGAGTGCATGAAATTTGAAAACAGGTACAAGAACAGAGGCAATAATGTCTTTCCCAAGCATCAGGAAGTAGTGGTCTGACTCATTTTCCTTCTGGGATAAATGGCAGAATTTCACTGAGTTCAGCAGGTGCAGGTAAAGGCTTTGACTTGTTTGCTGGTTTACATTGGCCTTCGTGGCCTGATTCTGATCCTACCCAAAACATGAGTTGTTGATCTTCACTGAAACCTACAGCAAAACTTCCCTGTCTTCTATCTGTTCAGACCTCAGTTTAAAAGTAGTTTCACTGATTTTAGTAGAGTTACATGAAAGTAAGAGAAAGTCAGAACTGGGATGTTCATATCCAAAGTTATGCTGGATGAGCAAATGATGCTTAAGCTGTGTAAGTGTTGCATTCAAGAGTCTTCTTGAAAATGGAGAAATACTTTTGGCCAGGTTATATGCAGGTGAAAACAAAACAGTTGCGTGGATTTGGTTATGTGCTACATTAGCTAGTGAATAATGCTGTTTCCCAGCTTTCAGAAACCAGAGATGATTCACTTTTTAGATATAATAATGTGGTGCCAGAGTACATTTTTGAAGGATATATTTTCCATTCAATGTCTGTCACATTTTATGCAGTGTGAAATCTGGGTAAACACTTGATATTCTCTATTGCTTACTGTATCTCTTCACGTTCGTACACTATGCTGGATATTCTGGATATGAAAGAAACTTTCTCCAGGAATTATGTATAGATTCCAGCATTAGTTAAACTAGCTGTAGAGTAAATAGCCTTTATTTTATAACTTTGTTTATAGACAGTAAGTTTTATTACATCTATTTATATTTTTATTTATCTTTTAAATAAAATTGCAGTTACTTAAAAGTAAAAAATTAAACTGGTAAATATTAAAGTTTCATTAAAAACTTCAGACCTCACCTTCTCACAGAAATTAATCAACCCCTGAATTACTGTTACAGGTACTGTTACTAATTTCTACATATGTACAGATCAAATAATCTGGACATTGAACATCAGGAAGATTATTAATAAAAAAAAAGTTTGAGAGAATAAAAGACCCAAGGACAAGAACAATCCTAATAAATAATAGATGTGAGTTTTTGTTAGAATGTCAAATTCTTGTAAAATATGCTGGGGAATTTTACTAGAAAATATCGAGAAAGAAGTATGCTTCCTACTCATGAAGTGATACAGAGTGTTAAGCAAAAATTTTAAAATATGTATTTGTTGGAGTCATATAAAGATGGATATAGTTATGTTAAAGAACAATTAGTGTTTACTAGTGACTACCAGAATTGTATTTAGTTAACTAGTTTGTTGTTCTTGTGTGGAGATATTTTTTTCTTTGTTGGTTGGGTTTTTAATTTTTGCTGGTCCCAAATAGCTTGATCCTATTTGTATGGTGGTGACTGAGGTTATTGTAACAGGTTTCTACTTATCGTAAGTAGGAGCTGAGTTGGAACTGAAAGTGTGCTCACTGATTGATTGCCTGTCTGCAGGCAGTGGACAGAATCTGTGTTTCTTTTCAAGTTCAGAAAGATTCACAAAACAAATCTAAAAGGTCTAATTTTTCCAATTAACACTGTAGAAGAAGGGTCTGCTTTTACTGAATTAATTAAAATACTGTAATGGTCAAGTTTTAAACTAGGTAACTTAAAGTTAATGTCAAATTCTGATCTTGGTTTTATTGGTGCAAACCTACAGCATTTTGTTTATGTCCACAGAGTTGCTTCATTCAAAGAAGGTAAGCTCACAGGCAGAACCATAGGAGCTAAATGCAAAAAATTACATCATTTGAAGGTACAGTATATATCATATATTTAATTCTAAATACTATATTGCAAATCAGAATAACTGAAAACTGTATTTGTTTCTTGTTTCCTCTAATTACTTCTGCTGTGTCTAACTGCAGCATGTATTGCTCTACATAGCAATTTTGTACGTGCCATGGACCTAATTCTAGTATCACAGATACCTAAAATGGGAGTGCAAAATCAGGCTCTGGATTTATTGAATTCAGCAATTGAATTCATATCCAAAACAAAGATAAAACAAAAAAACCCTATAAAATCTCCAGCCTAAGCTCTGGTCTTACTTTAACTTAAGCAATGCTATAGAACAAAACTCGAGATTAACTGCTTTACATTTTCATTAAATACAGTGGTTTTAATTCAGCCTTATGAAGGGATGCAGCTAGGTGTCTCTTCAGGAGAAAGGAATTCAGTGCATGACAGCAATTTCTAGAATTCTATGAAATAGATACAGGAAAAAATAGATACATGAAAAAATACTGCTAAAGGAAGCACAGGGAAAATCTGTATTCAAAAAACCTACATAATGACTGTGCATGAAAACAAAATCTTTACTCAGTTTCAAATCTGGCTTTGTTATTAAATTGTGATCAATTGCTTGAAATAATTTCCCTTTTACACATGTCACTTAGGTAAAATTTTATATTTAAAATAAAAGAAGGGAAAAAACCCCAATAATATAATCTAACCTAAGAATATAACCTAACTTCTAAGTTTAGTGAAAATTCCAGCTTTGGTGGAACTGCTGATAGACCAGGTTTCATGCTAGACCAGTGACTTCTGTATTCAAGTCAAAAGCCTCTGTAATATTTTGGAGCCTTTCACTTAACGTTAGTGAATAAGGCCAATCAGATTTCTGGCTTCTTTTACTTAAAACAGTAAAAAACCTGAAACATTTAAGTAATGGCTTGGTGCTTCTCTGTATGAGACCAGCCTTGAATGCATAGAATTTATTCCGATATTGTACTAAACAGATTCTGAACAACTAAAGAAAGTTGCAATTTATGTTCCTCT
>VFFE01009152.1:702548-705048 GCA_008921705.1 Burhinus oedicnemus | reverse complement strand
CTCTCCAGTAATAACCTGGCGCTGACCTAAAATTGCAATCGAATGATATTTGTGAAGTTTAATTGCTAACTTAGCATCTCTGTCACACCTCCCAGCCCATTAGATGATGAAATCTCACCTGGTTAAACGGGAGAGCTCACTGGCCTCTGTGCCGCATGCCTGATTATACAGCGAAGCTGCTAATTTACCAAACCACCTTTACAGGGAGGACTTGATGGACACCACAAACTGTATTCATGCGGTAGCTAAGAGAAGGTGCCGTATTCCCCGAGCCGCCTCCCAGCTACCCGCAGAATGAGAAATGGAAAATTAGTGGAGATGTGTGCATGAAGGGAGCCGAGCAATTAGCAAGGAGCTGCCGCCGGCTCGGGAGAGAGGGGGTCGGGGCCAGGCGAGCAGGGACACGGGCGCGGGCACGGGCACGGGCCGCCCGCGCTTCCCGCCGCAAGCCGAGGGGCGCCGCTCCGCTCCCCGCTCCGCTCCCCGGCTGCCGCGCTGACTCCGCGGAGTGCCGAGCCCCGGCCGCGGGAGAGGGGGGCCTCACGGCTGTCTCACCTCTCTCCCCTCTGGGTTTTTTGGGTTGGTGGCTGTTTTTTTCTTTTTTCTTTTTTTTTTTCTTCCTTTTTTTAAATTTTTTTTTTTAATTTATTTGGAGGCACCCAGACCCCCTTTTTCGGGCGGGCTGCCCTGGCCACCCCCTCTCCCGGGTTTCTTTGCGTCCTTTATTTGGGGATGTGCCTGGCGATTGTTGTTGCTTGCGTTATTAATTGCACTCGGGCCTTTCCTTGCTCTTTGCGGGAGCGTGGTCTAAATTGGCTCTAATAAATATTAGCCGCTAGATTAGGCGAGGTGAAGCTGGCACGGCGCTCTATTTTCGACCTGTAGCCTCTGCAAAGCCGCCAGTTCTGCGCCAGATTAGCCCCATCCATCCAGTGTCAATGGTTGTCTTGTTGAGAAAATCAGTGAGTAAACACGGCTGACAGAGAGGGGTATCAGCTGATTACTCATACAAATAGACTGCAAACTCCACCAGGAGAAGCTGTTTCCAGAGATGGGTTTCTCGCACTGACAGGGCTGCTTCTCCCAGGATCCCGTGTCCTGCTGTTCCCACTTTGTCCTCCATCAATCACACAATTGTGTCCGGGATGTTTTATAGAGTCACTTAATATCCCTGCCTTCATCTCTATTCACTTAGAGAATGATCTGCCATAAGGGCTAAAGGCTTTTGCAGGTTGGGACCGGAGACAAACCCGGGCCACAATGGCTCTGGTGGAAAACAGCGATTCATGACAGCGCCTGGCTTTCTGATGCTAATGGCACCGCCAAGGGGTATTACAATAGCGGCCAGGCAGTGATTTAAATGTACTCCTGCCATTATCCCGTGGTCCGGCGCATTAAATCATCCCTCGCGGATCAGATGCCAGTGGGCATGGGGGTGGGGAAGGGAGGGGGGAACCGCTCCGCAAGCCATCGCGGATCAGCCTGCAAGGGGAGAAAGGCGACTCGGGGGAGGAGATACCGGGCCGAGACCAGGTTTGGAAACGGCCCGGGGCCGCACCGCGTTTGTGAAGCCGTACCCCCTCCCCCGGGGCGCGGGAACATCGCCGCAGCATCACCCAGGGGGATCAAACTTTGAACGGGGTTGTCCAAATCGCTTCCCCGCCTCGCAAGGCAGCTCCCTCCAAACCTGCAGGCCGACCGGTTGCAAAACTGTGTTTTAATTACGAATTTTAAAGACAGACGAAAGAGTTACAAGGTATCACTGTTTAAGTGCCTCATCTACAAATTAGATTGCTACACAATTAATCAGAAAGTTAATTAATGAGCAAGTTACTAATTAGGACATTTAAAACCAGTGTTTATAGTGTCTTAGTTAAAAAAACCCTATGTAGCTAATTGGCCTATACGCTGATTTCATAACTCATAGCCAAGGTTACAATACTACAGACGTATTATTATGTACAAACTGTAATTATGTCACCATTTTATTAAGGGCATCTTACCTGAATCAATTTTATTAGCATTTTTAACATTGAAAATGCCTTATTACAAAGAGACTAGGGGCAGGACACCACAAACACAGCCGCGGCTTGCCTTCGGACGGTACGAGGGTCGCGGGTCAGGCGTTTTAGGAGAGACGGAGAAGTGTTTAAAAGTGGGCACGTACGCGCCGCGGCTCCGCAGAAGGAGGGCCGGCGGGGATGGTTTTTTTCCCCCAGCGGTTACGGGAGCGGAGCTGGGAGGCAGGGCAGGGCGCGGTGCGGAGTCGGGTGCGGACAGGCGGGCGGGGGGCGCGGAGTCCGCTCCTCCCGGGTCCGCGCCCACAGGTCGGGTGGGGGCAGCTCTTCTTGCAGCATCCCCCCTGCCTCCTCTTGACTGGCAAAGGTCACTCACAGCCTGCCCTGAAGCTGGCAAGCGCCAAGAAATACGGGCTCCGGGAGGGGTTGCCGTCCTCGCCTCACCCCACGGCAGCCTGGCCTGGCCGGGGGAAGGTGAGATC
>VFFE01009152.1:687599-700707 GCA_008921705.1 Burhinus oedicnemus | reverse complement strand
AAAAAAAAAAAAAAAAGAGAGAGAGAGAGAAAAAAAGAAAGAAAGAACACGGGGGAGAAAAAGGGAGAAATGAAATGGTGTAGGAGCTGGAGGTATTTTTCAAAGTAAGAGCGTGCATTTTACGATCCCTCTCCCTCCATCTGCAGGAAGAGTGATGGTGCGGGGGAAGAAGCTATAACTGGAAATGTTGCCCTTTATCTTCTGTCAGCTCTCAGGACACTTGGCTGCTGCTGCTTCTCCGGCTGCTGCTGGGGTTTTTATGACACATGTCACCCACCTCGGGCAGCCGGAGCAGGAGAAGGAAATTCCCTACAAAATAGCAATGGTTTCGAAAAAAAGGATCGCAACAAAATATTGAATAAATTCCCTTTTAATTTATTTGATCATTCCACATTACGGGGCTATGAATTGCTCAAATTTGATAACAAGTACTCAATTCAACTCATTATGTAAGTTAAATTAGACTTCGATAAAATTTCAGTGGCGCGCAGTGGTTCCTAGAATGAAATGTAATTTGTGCAAGAATTTGTTGTATCTGTCACAAATATTTCCAATTAGCGACCGTAATTATTTGATAGTTTCTGCAATTATGGCTTAAACGGGTGAATTTGGGACTGTGGAGGACCCTAATTGGCCTAAATTTGATATTTTGCATATTTGCATAATGAGGAAATTGGTAGAAAATTGTGTTCATTCATTTGTGAAAAATCCTATGAATTTTATGAATTTGAAAGCTCTGTTTGTGCAGACTGTGACTTTGCTTGCTGATCCCTGAGGAGCTGACGCTGAATGCCTGAATGGGCAGCGCGCCAACTTCTCCACCCGGAGGAGAAGCGGGGGAGGGAAGGGAAGGAAGGGGAAGGGGAGGGAGGGATGGAGGGAGGGGTAGGAGGGCGGCTGGCCGGTCGGAGCCGGGAGCCGCGGGCGACCCAAGCCCCCAGCGCCGCGCCCGGGGCCGCCCGCTCACCCCTCCCCGGACCCCGCTCGCCCGGGGGAAGGGGTAATCGCGAGGAGGGAACTCGGGACTGGGATGTTGATAAGTGTGCACTTGGTTAAATTAAATTGCCAAAGCTTCTCCTTTCAGTAAAAGTGTTTGATCTATTGCGCTGTCAATTTAAAGTGTTTAAGGAGAAGCAAAAGCATAGATTTTAAGATGCTGGCCCAGCACCCATTCATCATGCATCAGGGACTTTAAGCCTCGCGTGTTGCTGTAGTTAACATCTCAACTCTGACACGGGAATCCAGAGCGGGGAACCGCCGGGCAGCCGGGGCCGGCGGGGCGAGGGTGGACGGGAGCGGCCCGCCGCCGGCCCCCGCCGCCCCGGCACTCCGCGGCGCCTCTGGCCCCTCTCCGGTCGGTGCCCGGCCGTGTGGGCGCTAAAAGGGGGAGTTTGTGGTGGAAAGGAGGAGGGAAACAGCCCTGCTACCAGGAGGAGATGGCGATGGGACATCCTCGCTTCATTGCCTTCCTGCACCACCGTCGGGGAGAGACAGTGTGCTGGGTGATAACGGCGGGAGATGACCTCCTTCCTGCTTCGTTTTTCCCCTTTCTTCCGGCGAGGCTTTAGGAAGGTCCCGAAGGTCACCCTGTGGAATGCTGCCTTCCCTCTCCCCGTCCGGAATTCACCCCTAGTTTCCAGACCCTGGCCTGCACAGGCTGAGAAAAGCTGCAGAGGCTGAACTGGGGATGTAATATATTCCCCTGAAGAGTTTTACACACTCCAGCTCTCGACTGTAACTTCGGTTGGTTAGCACTTTCCCCATCAACATGGACGTGTATAATGTGAAGATGTAACAGACTCTAAATGCTTAAGTGCTTTGTTTCACAGCACATTTTCAGTAAAGGTCAAAATAAATTCATCTCCCTTCACGCAGCATTTGTGTTTGGCTTCCCAAGCCATTTGCACAGGGCTTGGGGTGGAATTGCCATCAAATAATAAAATACACCCGTGGATGGACACGGGAACCAGCTTTCCACAGCCTTACTCTATGATGGGCTGAAGGTGATGCCACGTACATCACACATCTCTGTTTGATATCTGTTTGATGTCACTCCTTGATCAGACCACTGAACTCTTCCATGCCTCCACTTCATTGGCGCTTGTGAGGGTAGAGGATGGCAGAGGGGTAATGGTCTTGATTTGGAATGAACTGGGAAATTGATGAGCGTGAAGGTGAGGGAGCTAAAGGGTTGAAACTCCATGTTTAAATATTTTCTGTAGTGATAGATTCAGAACCCACACTTCACTTAGGAAGTGTCGGTTGGATGAATGGACAGGGGAGTGGACTGAAAACTGGCTGGCAGATAGAGCTCAGAGGGTTGTGGTTAGTGGCAGAGAGTCTAGTTGGAGGTCTGTAACAAGTGGTGTTCCCCAGGGGTCAGTACTGGGTCCAGTCCTGTTCAACGTATTCATCAGTGACCTGAATGAAGGGACAGAGTGTACCCTCAGCAAGTTTGCTGATGACACAAATCTGGGAGGGGTGGCTGACACACCAGAAGGCTGTGATGCCATTCAGCGGGACCTGGACAGGCTGGAGAGTTGGGCAGAGAGGAACCTAATGAAGTTCAACGAGGGCAAGTGTAAGGTACTGCACCTGGGGAGGAATAACCCCATGCACCAGTACAGGTTAGGGGTTGACCTGGTGGAAAGCAGCTCTGTGGAAAGGGACCTGGGAGTCCTGGTGGACAACAGGATGACCATGAGCCAGCAATGTGCCTTTGTGGCCAAGAAGGCCAATGGCATCCTGGAGTGCATCAAGAGGTGTGTGGCAAGGAGGTCGAGGGAGGTTATCCTCCCCCTCTACTCTGCCCTGGTGAGGCCGCATCTGGAGTACTGTGTCCAGTTCTGGGATTCCTGGTTCAAGAATGAAGGACAGGTAACTGCTGGAGAGGGTACAGCAGGGGGCTACAAAGATGATTAGGGGACTGGAACATCTTTCTTATGAGGAAAGGCTGAGGGACTTGGGTCTTTTTATTCTGGAGAAGAGAATACTCAGAGGGGGCCTCATCAATGCTTACAAATACTTAAAAGAAGGGTGCCGGGAGTGATAGCACAAGAGGCAATGGGCACAAACTTGACCATAGGAAATTCCATCTAAACATGAGGAGGAACTTCTATACTGTGAGGGTGGCAGAGTACTGGAACAGGCTGCTCAGAGAGGTGATGGAGTCTCCGACTCTGGAGTCATTCAAAACCCACCTGGATGCCATCCTGTGCAACCTGCTCTAGGTGTCCCTGCTGTGGCAGGGGGGGTTAGCCTAGATGATCTCTAGAGGTCCCTTCCAACCCCTGTGATTCTGTGATTCACCCCACTCAAGACCCTTTTGAGGGACACCTTCTGTACTGAGTCCTGTGGAGACAGGCTGTGCTGGGCCAGTCTACCATGATCTACTATGGATATTCTGGCATCCCAAGCCATATCCTAGACTTAGGGTTCACCCTGTTTTCCCTTCCTCCAGATTTCATTTAGCCCGTTCATCCTCTCCCTTGGCATTCCTTCCTCTTTTCACTTTGGCTTCATAGTTCTTCCACCTTCTTCCCTTCCCACCACCATCCTGTGTTTTATTCTTCTCCAGAAATGTCCGTTTTCCCGTGAAAAACTCATATATGTCCTCTGGCTGGGCCTGTGTTGCTGGAAGATCAAGTAACAAATCCAGATGACTTCCAGAGGGCAGAGCAGATGTACCAGCAAGGATCTTCGGGATAAACAGGAAACTGCGGGCAGATTACTGACTTTACCCAAAGGCAAACTAGTTGATACCAAAGTCCTGAACCTATGCTGTGCTTGCACTCGACACCCAGTCAATTTTGGATAAATGAAGAAAAAGATGAGACCTCAAGAGTGATACTAGTTGCAGGGTGTATTAAGGACACATAAGGCTTTAACCAGGTTTCTTTTCCTTATGGCAGGCATGGGTATTACTTTCCTTTGAAAGAGTATATGGGAGAATCTCATTACATATATCTCCAATTAACTTTCTAGGAAATGCATTTCTTAAAATAAATCCTTAGATACCACAGGTGGCCTGGGCTTCAGGGTGACCTTGGGACAGTGCTGCATAGGTGACCCTGGGATGCTAAAGATTGATTTGGATCTTCTTAGCTTCTGCCTCAACACAACTCTTCAAGCACCTGTGGTTTTCTGGGTTTAGTGTGTATAAATGGTTGCAATGGTTCATACGTGAAAAGCTGACCTCCCACAGGCCTCATAGACAGGCACATGTCTATGTCCTTGCTGGAGCAGGACTCCAGCTTTCAGAAAGCCTCTTCTAGAATAGCAGAGAAAAACCTGTAAAACAGTATGTAAAAAGAAACTAAAAAAAAAAAAGCCCTATTTCAGTTATAACTGGGGAAGAGAGTTTAAAATCAGTAAAACGTGCTTCCTCTTCCATGACATTTTTATTTCTAAGCTTTTAAAATATCATCATGTGGCTGCTGTATCATCTTCTGTTATTTATGTAACCACAGTTCTAGGGAACTGTTAACAAGTAAACTCTTGTGCAGATTACCAAGCAGGTAAAGCTCACAGGAGCGATATAAATGTTTAGGAGGAAGTGTTATGCTGCTGAAATTCACCATCTAAAGTTACAGTCTTCTTCATCTCGAATAATAGGGAAAGGTGAACTTCATGTATACATGTGTGTAGTCATTTGGCACTCAAACTTGAGAGCTGTTGCCAGATATATTTTTGCTCTGACGCTACCCCTCAGGGCTAATCTGGGCTACAGGGATGTTGTGCATGGAAGCAGGGACAGGGTGCGATGTGGCAGCATGCGACACAGACATGCTGGTACAGTGGAGTCTCCCCCAAAGGCATTCCTCAACTAGGAGTCAAGTTTGGAAACAGAGGATGTGAGACACAAAAAAGAAGAAAAGCTTTTCCCCGATGGTTTGAACAGATTATTTATTTAAGCACTCTGTATTATTTCTCATAGAAAAACGTGGTGTGCTCTGGTAGTACTGAACTACTGGTGCAAGAAGGAATGTGAGTAGTAAATACACTTGCAGGATTAGATCCCTAGCAGACAACTACCATGTAACATGATCATAACACTCAAATTTTAACAAAGACTAAGACAAAGCAAATAAGCAAACAGGCCAAGAAACAATCAACTATTCTTTACCCAAAAGAAAGTAACCCCTCCAAGCATTTTTTTCTTCCACCTCATTCCTATAAAGCTGCAATTAAAAAGTGCAAAGGTATTATGAACGGCACAGGCATCAAGCCCAACATTCATACTTTAACAAATCCACATTATGAAGCCAGTAACAAATATCTAAAGGAAAAGTTGCCTTTGAGTTAATACACACCTCATTTGTGTAAGAAGCTTTTTCTCTTTCCAGTGCTATGAAGTACCATTTCTCGTGATAACCAAAACTGAAGCTGAAGTGCATTTCTAAGTCAAAATAAGCACTTCACATCTCTGTCATGGGTAAAAAAATACAGTGTGTATCCCTCAAACTAGAGCTCTTACTCTTGTATGCAAATGTATTTTTTATCTGAGATTTCAACACAGATCTGTTAAAACTAATAAAAATGGATACAATAAGAAAATAAGCACCCACACCAAGTCTCTTCTGCCCATACTCTTCCTAATCAGAAAGCTACAAAGAGGCTTTCTATGTCCGTCTTGTTAGAACTTACTGAAATTGTGTATGACACTCACAGCTGAAGACATATGCACACATTTTAAATCTTAATGACCACATTCCCAGCTGTTCTCTATAAACTCTTCCAAAATGTTTACAAATTGGTATTGTTATCAGTGAGTTTGAGGTTGCCTCCAGTTATGTGAATGTTTCAAAAATACCACGTGAGATGTATTAGTCAGTGTCACTGAGGTTATGAAAGACAGCACCATTCAAAACCATGGCTTCTCATATGGTTTCTCTCCATTGCTGCGGAAAATGGGGGAGCTCCATCTCCCCATTTCCGTTGTGAACAGTGGAAATGAGTCAGCCACAAGGAGAAGTCTTCCTGAGCATCTCTGAAAAAGTTATTGTGCAGTATCTACTGAAGGATAAACTTTTGCCAAAGCAAAATACTGAAAAACAATGATCACTGGGTATAAGTATGTATTTTCAGTAAGCATATGGTGCATCTGATTAAATCAACAAATAGGGTAGAAGAAGATGGGGATAGGTAAATGAAGGTGTTGGAAACCAAAAGGAGGCTGGGGTTTGGATGGAAGAGGACAGAAAACTATAAAAGAAGCCAGACAAACCGATGGAGTCAAGGACAAAGCAAACTGGTGGAGATAGTAGCTATGTTGCATCATACTGTAAAATTAATCCAAATTCCATTTGATGGACCAGTTGTGCTGCTCAAAGTGGCTCAACGCAACCACACAAAGGGGTGAACCTGGCTATAATATATGACATAAAATATTTAGGTTGGACATGTCATGTCTTCAAATCAGAAAAAATACACAACAATGTTTTCTCTTGAATTTTCTCCTTAGCATCCATGTAGCACATTTGTAATAATCTCCTTCACCACATACATAGGCATACTTCATCCCGGTTGTGAAAAATTATGTTAAACTTGAGCTATAGATAAGATTATCTATTTGTAGGGAATGTGACTGATGCTGCAACTGTCAGAAAAACATGTTTGTGAAAATCCTGGTAGTTCAGAATCAGGTTGAAATTGATACAAAAATATAAGGCTAAATATATTAAACTTTGAAAATGTATTTACAACATTCACTTATTTACCTTTCCTTTTCCTGTGCTGGAAGAAAAGAAGAAAAATATTCAACATGCTTTCAAAAAAACCTGCTTAACATCAGAATAGCTTTGTGTGGGGTCACGGTAGGACAAAATATAATTGTCATTGACGATTTCAGTTCTCATTTGGTGAGGTATTACCCTCAGGTTTTGCCAGGTAACCATTTTACTTACAATCTTGAGTTTCTATTCTTTCTGCTATTTAATAATACTGAACAGTTTTTACTTCTTACCGAGAGTCCTAAAGATAAATATCACTAATCTCAGTTCTATAGGTACTGGAACTGAAATAAAGTTCAGTATGTGTATCTTGCAAATGCATGATGGGCTCAGGGAGATGTTAGAGCCTCTGGGTCCTCTTGCCACCTGTCTGCAGCTTGTCTGAAAGGGTCTTGTTAATGCTTGCCAAAGGACATATCTCTGCCTAAGCCTCAGTCCCTGTGAGCCCTCCAGGCCTTACGCCGGACATTTTCACTGCATCGACACGGTGAGCTTAAAGAAGATGATCTGGAGGACTCCACAAGCCACACCGACTTAGGAGAGCCAAAACAATGCAGAAGTGGGGAAGAAACAGATGGGCCTTCACCGAGTTGCAGCAGTCTAGTTGTAGGCGTGTAACATAAGGATCTGTATCTGCAGAAGGAAATCTTCTGTAGCAGGTGTTAGCCAGCAACAAGCTCAGGAAGATGTGAGACACTCACAGAAGTCCCTTGGAACTGGTCACAAAAGGCAGAATGATTATCTTTTTAAAATCACAAACATCTCTTTGAATGCATCCATCCAGGAGCTGTGTTTGCCAGTCTCTTGCTTGTCCCAGAGAAGTGAGATCTGTCTGACCATACCGTGGGAGTAAAAACTGTGCAAAGGTCCCTTACCTTTTCTTTCTAACCTTTCTCCAGACTGCCATGGGTAGCAGCGTATAGGAAACAGCCGCAGTTCCAGCAATTTCCTATTTTACTCTTCTTAACACCAAAAAAGATCTCTGTTAAGTGTAAAAGAAAGTAAGGGATGATTGTTCAGGTTTCCATTTTAGCGCAAGAGGGAATAAGGGGACGTGGCTGTACTTTCCACTCAGCTCCCTCTAAGTCTTTCCTTGGTTGCCAAAGAGGTGGAGCCCCTAACGTCCCAGTGGAGTGGAGACTGTGGAGAGCACATGTCTCCACACTTCCCGCCAGGGCAGGCTGCTTTCATAGGAAGGTAGAGCAAGGCAAGGAATACCTGGGCTAGCTGTCCAGAGCCTTGAACCGGGGAGTTAGAGTGCACATCTCTTGATTTCCAGTGTCATGTCTGGGCAATATGTTGTCTTTGTGCATTTAATGTTAAAAATAAAAAGTGGTGCAGGAACAAAGGAGTATTTTCCTCACTGAAGTTTTTGGCCGCAAATGTTTGTATGTACGATCAATTGGCCTAAATGAACTCTCTCACTTGGCTTCTTCTCCAGACGCCTAAGTGGTGGCAGCTCCACCCACCTACATTTGCACTCCATGTGGCTCCCTCCCTGGAAGGAAATTAAGGGAAACTGCTTGATGCTCAGCATTTCTGAAAAATCAGGTTTAACTGTGGACACTGCAGCCGAACATTATAAGGCTACTATTTTGAACATATTAGTGCTGGATTTTATTCAGATTTATTAGCATGATGACAAAAATATCTGCGGTATGGGGGAAAAAAAAAAGAGCCCCATCACTCAGTTGGCTTGATTCATTTCCCGTAGTATCTCTTGCAGTCCATCTGCTGAAAGGTGAAGCCAAAATGTTTTAGAATTATGTTTTCATAGGGAATTCTCTGTTAATTAGTTATCTCTCTCTGCCATGTGTAGCAACTGATGAAATCAGCTACTATAATTTCATGAAAGGCAATGTAGGACTGTTTGTTTGTATCAGCATGAACACTTTCTTACACACAGCACTCTAGTGGAACACAAGTGGTCCAAATAACATTTTATTTTAATATAATGAGGACACACAGCTACTGTAGCATCACAATTTCTTATTTCCTTGTGTCTAAAAATGTGGTCTTAGGCTAAATGCAGCAGAAAGATTTTATGGACTCAGATTCATTTTTACATACATTTTTTATGCATTTTTACAGCCTAGAGCTTAGCTTACTAAAGTTACTACTAAGATTTATTTATTTTTCTAGAATAAAATAGTCTGCTCTGCAGTTGTATTTAATAGGCCAAAGTTACACATCTTCTAGTGTCATTTGCTGCTTGCAGTTCATTTAATGAGGACGTGGCACTACCATGCTGTGGAAAAGTGTGTTTTGTAATTGCAAATGAAGTATTTCAACCTTTTTACCTTTTAATACCAGAGAATACCCTGGCTAGCTAAAGACTGGCTTGTTTCCAGGGAGCTTTATTATAGCAGAAAAACATGGAATACTGTTTTCTACACTTTTCATGTTTGGGTTTTGTTTTTGTTTTTTTTTTTGCTTGCAAATAATACCCTGTCCTTAGGTTGTGCTTCCCATCCACAGGTGCCAGTGTGGATCCTAAAGTGGGTGCTTCATTGGCTTCCTGTTTTACCATGGATAATGTCCAAAAGGAAAGCAGGGACAAGCTGTAGGTGAGAAGTCCACATCTACTGACTGCCAGTAATCTGCACTAACCACAGGATGACTAACCATTGCCTTCTCCTAGAGTAAGATCTTCTCCCCCCATGCTTTGCTGATCTCACTGGAATGAGGAAAATGTGCCACTGGTTGAGATTAAGCTGTCACTGAAACTTGTATGGTTGGCATGGGAGAAGTGACAGAATGAATCAAAAGACTGAAAACTTGAAGGCACTTGTAAAAGCAGCATTAGGAGCATTGTTGTCTCTGTGTTTGGCTTCTCACTTAGGGAAAAGGTGAAATAAAGGCCTCATCAAACAACATACTTTTCCAAGACTAGAGAGAGAACATGAGAGGTTCTTACTTCTGGTACTGCCTCCCGGGGAGATAACAGGTAACAAGCTGATACTAACTCTAAGACCCTTAACTTGTTAGGTTTAATGACTCTGTTCTGCAGCCTGTCACGTGAAGAAGCCCTCACTTGGCCAATATATCCTCCTAGGTTTACTGGTGAACACATACAATGAAAGATTGGTTATATCAGGACAGGAATCAACAATATGATATTGAAAACAATGGGTGAATGGTGCATAGCACAATTTGTGCAACTAGTAATTACTTGCTCTGGAAAGAAGAGGTATTAGAGCTTTAACATAAAAGGAATCTAAATATACCACTTTCATTGCTTTGAAGATACCCTCTGTAAATCTTTACAAAGATGGACCTAAGATGGTAGATTAATAAAAAAAAAATAGTTAAACCATGTGGATAACATTTCAAATAGTGTTTCAAGTTGGTATGAGATCTGTGGAAGAAAAAATGGAATTAAATGTAGTATTTCCCATCAGGTTGATATAGAAAACACTGACCTTGGCATCTGACAGTGGTGGCATTTGACAATCTTCATTTTCCATGTCCAAAACCAGCAGCAAGACCCACGTGATGAAGAAAATTTCTCAATGTTTGTCAGAGGAAAATGCTAGGTCTTAATAAAAACCCAATGGGATGGAACACACTGACACAGGAACGGAGAAGTCAGGAGCATGAAGAAACACAGGGCAGCAGCATGGGAGATTTAAAAATAGGTCCTTTTAATATTTTACGAGCCTTCCCCTTTCTGTATTTTATTTTAAGATACCTAGTGTCCTGGTCTGGTGTGAATCATCTTGTACAAACCTAAACTCCCTGTCTGTGGCTGTAAATCACAGAGTTAAAAAACTTCTGGCACAATGTATGTGAATTAGAAATCTAATTAGCTGATATATGTATGTGTGCAGAATCAGCGAGGCAGACTTCCTAAAGAAGTCATTTTAATTATGGGTTTCTGTAATACTCTGGGTGTCAAACAGCAGCTCAGATAACCAAGATGTGCGAGGCAATCTGCAGTGGTGATATCAGGCTTGTCCTCTGACATTTCTTCTTTTTCCTCTCTCTTCATGTATACAGAAGATATTTCTGCCTGATTTCACCTTAAAATTATCAGAACAGTCACAAGTGTTTTTTCTGCCATCACTGGATGACTTGTTTTGGAGTCTGCGTCTAGCAAGACAAAATATTGTGAGTCTTTGGATGTTAATCAGAAGGGTAGCATCAAATAAACCTTGCCTTGCTGTAATGTCACTGTAGTTGAATGTGAGCAAGTGCAAACAGCAAACAGTTAAAAAAAAAAAAAAAGTACAACCCCCAGTGTTTGTAAAGTGCTAAACTTTCACTCCTTCCCGTTCTGTGACTTTATTCTTTCACTGGTTCTTAATGTATTTTGTGTAAGGTAATAATTGGATCTCTAAAGGAAGAAAGGAGAAGAACACCTTTTTTAAAAAACAAAATATGTTTCAAAACATCTTTAAATGTCAAGAAGAAATAAACTAAAGGCATAAACCAAATGTCTTTGCCGTTCACGATGCTCCTTCCAGGTTGTCCCTCTATAGTGACAGGGCTATGTTGTGCTTTTTGAGACTTACGTCCTGCTCCTGGAAAGCAGAGCTACATAAATCAGCTGAATTTAATTTTTTGTACTGGTCACAGACCATCCACTAACAGGTCCTAGTTTTCTCTGAGTAATTCAGTAAATAGTCATCTGAGATCATGTCAGTAGAGCTTTTTAAAGAGCTACCCGCTTGAGTGCAATTAGTCTGTGAATATTTACTATTCATTCTGTGTTGTGTACCTATGGTGGGTTTAACCAGTTGCACGGGGCCGATTTTGCTACATAATTAGAGGAGCATGTAGGTGTTTCTGATGTGATTGCTTCCATGTGCAAATTTAAAAATTTGTCTCTGTGAATACTTATCAGGCAACTGCAAGTTTCTTTTCCTGAAAATTCATGTTAGTAAAATTGAATTACATAAATGATTTAGAAATGCGAAACACATAATTTAAAAACACAAGAGAACATGCAAAGGCTCCTTCTGCCCATCCATCAGTCTATCAAAGATAATGAGAGGAGGTGGCTGAATTTTATCCCAGTATTAGCAAAATATATAACCTAACATCTTTGGTAAATCCTTTTACAAGCATTTCTGTTTGAAATTAATTTTTTTAATTAGTTGTGAACTGTGGGTTTTTTTGAGAAATTGCGTGACAGTTTCCTTAAAAGATGCTGGGAGTATTTATGTTAGCAAACATGGGAATTTGGCCCTGCGCAGGTATGCCACAGACCTTTAGGTTAATAATGAGATATTATTTAAAATTCAGGGATTCTCAGACCTTCAGTTCTCATACAGTAGTAAAATTAATCCAGAACTTGCCTTGGGTCTTTGCATCCCTTCAAAAGTATACTTGAGAACAGGAACAGTATAAATATAGGACTTATTCATACTTCTGCTAAAGTGGCTGTGAGCTTTGATGATGATTTCAGTGGAGGTAAGTTCATACACTGCATTAACAATGGCATTGTACGTTTTGACTTCCATGTTGTATGGACTATGTGATGTACAGCAAAATCTCATTAAAAGAATACTGTAACAATTAAAAAAAGCCCCAAACTAGTCCAATCTCATCTTTCTGTTTGCTGCTAGTGTCTCTCTCTTTGCCCTCTTTCTTTCCTTTTCTTTGGTACCCAAATAAAAATAAATATCACCAGTAGGGGGAATAGATGTATAAAAAACAAACTCAAAACGTTTTTATTATTGATTTGTATGGCAGTTAGTTCACTTTAAAAGTTACTGGTTTATTGTTTTACCATGTCCTCACCAAGAAAAATATGTCAGGGGAGAGGCTGGTTCTTAAATGTGTAGCTGAGGTTGGTTAGGAGTTTATAATTTTTTCAGAAATACTGTAATGCAGTTTGATTTCCTGGAAAGAAGTTACGTCTTCACACAGTGATCAGGCTGGGAAGTGATTATTCTGCCTGGCTCTGCTCCCGCAGCATGCCTGTGCTTATCTCCCATAAACAATAATGAAGGAAGTTGTGAAACAAAGTTGAGAAAGAAAGGGGAAACAAGCAGACAAAATGCCTGAATGAGAAGTGAAAGTGCTACCATTCCCTCTGAACTGATACCATCCATAGCACCACGGAACATCTCTCCATCTTCTTCAGACCTTAAGAACCGCATACCGCCCCTACATCGCCCTTATGGCACTAACTGGGCTGCGATATCCGCACATGAAGAGCACAGTCTCCAAATATCAGAAAGCAAGAAATTAGATACATGACACAGCAGTCTTCTGCAACTCAGCCTTTGTAAATGGACCCCTAAAAGGGTGAAGAATTTGACTGGCATTGTGGGCTCACAGCAGTGCTCTTCACCTAAGCCATTTGCAAAATTAACCCCCTAAATTAAATAATAATGTAATACTAGTTTTCAAATAACATTCCACTTCAA
>VFFE01009152.1:595099-682599 GCA_008921705.1 Burhinus oedicnemus | reverse complement strand
GCAACTTAGATTCCTCCCATGGTGCAAAGGGCTGTTGGGGCAATTTTCCCGCCTTTCCAGCCTTGGATGAGGCTCCTGTTTCCGGGCCCAGTTGATGCATTATGCATCAGGGCTGCCGGCAACTGACAGCCCCTCAGCCAGCGTCTACTTGAAAAGCAATGGTGCTAATCAAAGTCGACACATTTGAATGTCCAGACACACACACAGAGAAATTTACTAATCAAAAAGTGTATTTCCTAGGGCTGTCTCCAGAGAAATCCGCAGGAAGAAATTGGAATAATTTATTAGCTTACAAGTTTTCGTTGACAGTTAGCCCAAGGCTATTTATCTCTGTAATAGAGAACGTCTCCAATGTGGCAAAATTGACCAAATCAAACAGCTTTGATCAGAAAATGAATCTGGCAAGGCTGTCTGTCTGTGGGTCCCAGGGGAAAGGTGGGAAACAAACAAAAAGATTTAACAAGTGGTCAATAGGAGAAAGAGAGAGAGAGAATTTGCAGCCTGGAAAGTCAGAAGCCTGCAAAATCTTCACACACAAATACTGAAATGAATTACTGGAGAAATAAATTATGTCTCACATCATAACATTTAACATTGTGCTTGTGCATAATTGGAGCTATGCAGCCCAATGTGATTCTTGCATTAAGGTGATGATAAATAACTGCTGGAGGGGGAAAATGTCCTAACTTCTCATTAAAGGAAAACAAAATGCGGACGACTCCCTATCTTCACAAGAACACCGACATCTCCACTGTATTCTACATTTACTATCCATTATTAATACCTGTTTTGCCAGCAAGAGTCAGATGTCCGATAGACTCAAGTACATTGAAAGCCACCACAAAGGTCACACAAAATTCCATTTCAGGGGAACAGGGACATGTTTCAGCTGTTTCACTGCATAACCCAGCCATGACTTTGACCATCTTCCTGCTCATCACCAAAGGCTTTTTTACTGTAAAATAATAAAAAATAAGAACTTCTAAGGATAAAATTAAAAGACAAACTTACAAGTACAAAACTTTGCTTGATGTAGTAAATTAGACCTGCCTTCTCTTGGAAAGAAAATCTTTACCAATCAAAGATCATCGGACAATAGACAATATGGAGGAAAAAGTTCAGGATAACAATCAGGAGTTTTTACTTTGCCACAGTTCTTCTATTTTTATATTATTTAATGCTCTCTATTTCTAGTCATCCATATGAAATATGGAATAACAATAACAACTATGAGTGAAAAACCTCATTCTTGTTCAGAATTGAACTTTGTGATCTATAGGTACAGATGCTTCAAATGCCCATTACATTATTATACTGTATTCTCAATGCTGCTGCCTCACAGAGAACAGAATGCCAAAGGACCATGTGCTGATTCACTTTTGCTAGGAATTACAGCATTTCTCCCCAGGTAAGAAATGGCTTTATTTATTCAGATTCTTGTGCTACTGGGTTTAAGCTGGACAAGGTAGAAATAATGTCTCCCCCTCCTAATAAATGTTTCTAAATTACATGAAAGAAACAAAAGTGCAAGCCCATCTTAACTTAATAACAAAAGATCAGCAATTTTGTTTTGTTTATATTGGTGAATTAAATAAGCAACCTGCAAACTGAAGCACTCAAACAAGTTGAGATTGAAAGCACTCCAGAAAGTAACCAGGCAGCCTAGTCAGATATCCAGCAGGAAACTGAAGGCGACAGGCTACCTTCTCCTGTCTTTCCAGGCCATTTGATGGGACTGTAAATCCTCAAACCTGATATATATTGTTACTTATGCTTAGAGAGATTAGTAGGGAATAGCCTGGGAATTTATTTATTTATCACTGTTTGACGTGATAAATTTATCAGTATTTGAGAAGAGAGACACTGGCCTCTTGAACGTTGTTCATCAAATTGAATTTTGAATGGTTTTGTATTGTTATATGAAATCTCCAACATGAGCTATTTTTGTACTTGAAAAAATGGAAACTCAGGCTATTGACACTCTGAAGATGGCTGGCACCCATATGAGGTATGCTTTGATATCACTGGGCTGAACCATGAAACCTTCATGATTTCTAAGGCTCATGGGAAGCAAGGGGGACTCTTACCTTATTAAGAAATTGAGACTACTTTATATTTGTGTTATAATATGTCCCTTTTAAAGACTAAATCTATCTCAAAATGGCTTAATCAGAGTTTCTATGAAATATGTCTTAAGTTCAGCATTTTCATGATCTGGCAATGTAAGAGTCAGGATGGTCTGAATGATAAAGCCAAAAAGACCATGTTTCTACTCTCATCTCTTCTACTGGTTCACTGTTTTACATACAGTAAGTCTTGCAAGTTTTCTAGGACCCAAGGAACATGAATACCCTAACTGCTGAATTTTCACCATTGCAACTGAAGTCAATAGTGTCTTTAGACACTCAGCTTCCCCTGTGAGAACCAGGTCTTCTGTCTCAAGATGTGCACCCTGAATTTGCAGATATTTTAAAAAGTATGTCCCTTTGCAAGTCTGCATTTGAATTCCCCTTTTTGTAAAACGGGATCATATACTTACTTGTCCTTTAAATGGCTATGAGTGCTACATACAAAAAGTATTATATGGGCCTTCACCCAGCCCTGCCTAGAAAACAAAAGTTTTGCCACTGGCTTTTGCAGAGTTTATATCAAGACCTATAAGTGCTAAGCATTATTTTAAAAGCTGCATTCAAGATGGTGTAGATTTTCTCCATATATATGTGCTAGGATGGAGATACATTCCAGAGGTGAATGCAGTAACATTTTGACGATACGCTATACAATGATGAACCTCAGTATGCTTCTGAAAGCACTATAGTGTATCAGCACCCTGGTAAAAGCCAGGGATGGGGTTCATTTGATCAGTTGCAGATATCTGCCTCTGTTCTAAAGAAACAGGCACATTTTAGGTTTGAGTCATCATACAGCAAAAGTCTAAAAGAGTTTGGATGAATTGTAAAAAGAACCTATGTTGACTAGCAAAGATAGAGGTATTCAAGAAGATTCTGAAAGTTAAACAAGTCCAACAGAGTGGAAATGAGTTATGATGGGATCAGTCCAGAGTCTTCTGATGACAACTGTATTCTCTTCCATAGTTCCAGTGAGTAGCTAGTCTAAGGCCAGTTGGAATGGGCTCACACCTTTCAGACAGGGTTCTGAAAGGTCTTGGTCTCCCATGCCCTTGCCCTTTCCGTGTGCAATGTATTCAAAGGTCTTTGAGGCATCCCTGGAAGTCACACTAGAGACAGATCTTGCCCAATCCTCTAGATAGATTGGAGCATTGGGCAATGATTAACGGGATGAAATTAGCAAGTCCAAATGCTGGATGCTGCACCTAGGACGGAGTAATGCCAGGCACAAGTATAAACTGGGAGAGGAGTGGCTGGAGAGCAGCCCTGCAGAGAGGGATCTGGGGGTGCTGGTTGACAGCAGGCTCAATATGAGTCAGCAGTGTGCCCTGGCAGCCCAGAGGGCAAACTGCATCCTGGGGTGCATCAGACACAGCATGACCAGCCAGTCAAGAGTGGTGATTACCCCACTGTATTCAGCGTTGGTGCAGCCTCACCTGGAGTGCTGTGTGCAGTTCTGGGCCCTACCATTTAAGAAGGATGTGAAAGTCCTTGAATATGTGAAAAGGAGGGCAACAAAGCTGGTGAAAGGGCTGGAAGGCATGTCCTATGAGGAATAGGTAAGGACTTTGGGCTTGTCTAGTTTGGCGAAAAGGAGACTGAAGGGTGACCTCATTGTTCTCTACAGCTTTCTGAGGAGGAGGAGTGGAGAGGGAGGTGCTGATCTCTTCTCCCTGGGATCCAGTGACAGGACGTGTGGGAATGGTTCAAAGCTGCATCAGGTGAGGTTTAGACTGGACATTAGGAAGCATTTCTTTACAGAGAGGGTGGTCAAACACTGTAACAGGCTTCCTAGCGAGGTGGTTGATGCCCTAAGCCTGTCAGTGTTTAAGAGGCATTTAGACAATGCCCTTAATAATATGCTTTAACTTTTGGTCAGCCCTGAAGTGGACTAGATCATCGTTGTAGGTCCCTTCCAACTGAAATAGTTCTGTTCTGTTCTTTCTGTTCTGTTCTATTCTATTCTATTCTATTCTATTCTATTCTATTCTATTCTATTCTATTCTATTCTATTCTATTCTATTCTATTCTATTCTATTCTATTCTATTCTATTCTATTCTATATATACTGATACCTAAAACCATAAAGCACCAAGATGCCTGTAAGAGTTTCAGTTTAATTTCTGAGTGCAGCTCAAGATACTAAAGATAATCTTTGCATCCCTGGATAGTGTGAGACTCTGCTGAAGAGAATACATACCACCACCTACCCAGAGAAAACTGTGTTGCAAGAGGATGATGCCAGTTCATAGACAGAACACCATCATATACAGGTTTTCCATTTTTGTACTCTTACCTTTGCTAAGCTTGCCATACCCTGTTCTGCAAAGCATGAAAATTAATTAGACAATAATGAAGAGTTAAAAGTATCTGCTGCCTACTGATTCTCTTTTATGGTGTCCCTTCCAGCTATGTGCTGTCAGTCACAGATCAGACATCACAGCTAGGGACTTCGGAAGAGGAAACCCACTCATTTCCAGTATGCTAACATTTTCTTTTGTAAAGCTGTCACATTATCTCACACCACCTAATGTCTTATATTCTAACTTTTCACCCTAAAAAGGCCACTGTGTCATTCCACTTCCTTGGAAGGTAAAAGCATGGCTTGTTTCGCAACACACCTATACCATTTGTTCTGTGTGTACAAACACAGGCAAGCCAAAGGTAAACTATGGTACATTTGCACAGAATTGTCTTCAAATTATGCAGTGACCCTGAAGACTTCAGGTAACAAGTCTTCACTTGTTTATTCCTCTTTTTTCCTGTGTAAGTACCATCACTGGCCACAACTCCTCAGACTTCCTACAGATTTCTTTAAACGAAATTGCGGAAATGCTTTGCACTAGGGAGGAAAGAAACTGAAGAAAAATAGAGATTAAAAAAAAAAAAAGAAGCAGCTTCTCTGTGCAGACACAGTTAAGAAACTCTGGAATGAGGAAAGTAAGTTAAAAAAAAGCTGGCAGCTTTCTTTTTTTCTTCATTTCAATTTAACTTTTTTCCACAAACAACCTCTCATATAATCAAGATTGTAAGTATACTAGTAAATGGCACAGTACAAAAGCCTACACAGCAGTGGAATATTTGTCTTCTGCCACTGCTGGCAGCTCTGCCGAACATAAAGCTTACCTGGCTCGTTTGTTTGTGCTCCACTGGTGGAAGTGGTATGGCCAGGACAGCACTGTGAACTGCAATGTTTTTAATTTACAGAAATCCATTGACTACATTTTCTTTCCTGTCAGAATAGAAATGCACAATGTCAGACATCAGCCAAAATTTTCCCATTTTGTCTCTTATTTATGGCGACATGAATTATGCTAATGCTTTTTCTATTCCCTTCTGGGCTAAAGAAAAGGGAGAATTGTCTATGGGTGACTGGGTGAAAGTGTCTTCTTCCTCTACATAAAAAGTTGAATTTTTTTTAACCTGCCTGTGCAGAGCTTGGTGTTCCCTTTAGTTTGCAGATGAAAGTTTTCTTGGCAGTATAGTCTTTGGATTTTTTTTTTCTTTTATTAATATTCTGCCCCCTCCCACCCCAGCCCCCCCACCCGATATTAATCTTCATCAAGATGTCCTTGGTGCTCTGTCTTAGGCTCTGGTGCACACCAGAAAGGAACTATGAAAACCTGAGCTAGGCAATAGTAGATGATATTGAAAAGGATGAGAGTTCTGTAAGGTGCTGGGGTTAGCAGGGCTGTGCACCGCCTTAATCTCATTTTTGTTTTAGTTTACTTCACTTTATTATTTGATTTTATTTTATTGTAGCCATTTCTAGAAAGGACTTGCCTAAGTTTGTACTGGTTTTGAGGAAAGACAATTTTGAATGACTATCATTCTGATTTATACACGAATATTATCTAGATAAATTGATAAGTTATGGCAAATGTCTTAATTTATGTTTTAATCTGATCCACCTAGCACTGAAAGGCTTTTAGTACAACATGTTCCCTTATTCTAAAACAAAAATGCTGTTCTAAAAAAACCAACCCTAAAAATCTACCGCCGGACAAATTTTGTGATTTCTATCAAGGGACATTCAAACAGACTTTACTCAAGACTGTTGTGATAAAATATTGTGCCGTTCCCAAATTAGCTGTTGTAGAATCCCAGAGACATGTGGTTCCATGCATCCGAATTAAACTACCAGTAACCGTGAAGAACCAAAATATTCCAGGATTGGGCCACCAATCAGATCCTGGGAGTGCAGAGAAAGCCATAATGCTTCTCAGTTGGCTCATAAGGGCAGACTTCTGTTCTGCAATCCCTTGCAAACAATACAACCTTTGCGTTTATCAGCTATCATCCTCTATTAGGTCATACAGTAAGGCCAAGTTGTCCTGATGAGTTAAGGATATCCACAGAGAAAACACGCATGGAAATTCTTTTGATACTTCTTCTGATACTTCTTCATATAAGTTATGTCATGCCAGAGTGATACTATGGTAGCCTGGGAACAAAGAGAGACAGTTTCTGAGGGACAGCCTTATGGTGACTTGGGAGTTAGTGCAGACTTACGACAGACTTCATGGACCTGTGGGACTCTGGAAAACCTTCTTTCTTGCAGGGGTCTGAACTGCTTTCCTGCCCTGAATACCTCTTTCTGTCTTTCCCTTGTCATAGAGTCCAAGTCATCCCGACATGTCCTAAGCAAGGATTCAGACATTTCTGGAAACACTAAACTGCGGTGTCTGACTCCCTGTGCATATCTAAGATTTCCCAGCTGAAGGCCCTTGAGATCAAAATTTCCTTCCCTTCACACTTCAGGAGAGCATTAGTCTAACCTGCTTTTGGGTGTGATATAAGACACAGACCCTGTGTAGGCTCTTGTCATTCACAGAAGAGCACAGTAGAGAACAAATTAGGGCAAACCCATTTTGAATCCAGTGGCACAGCCAATCTCAAGTGGTCTCATCACTGGGTCACAGGACAGTGAGGCAGGAACAAGTGTGCAGTGATGGCAGAGCTTGTACTGGAAGAGCATTTTTCCTTACTGGTCTCGCAGGGAGGCAATGCAGACACAGCAGAACAAGCACTCACTGCCTACTCTTCCAGTGGCATTTTACAGGAAGATACTGAAGTCAGTTGCCTCTGGCATCATTGACTCACCATGGATTCCCACCACCTCTGAGACACAGGGTGCAGAGATGTTTTGTAGGAATAGGAACAGATATATACATACACAAGAGGGGATGCTTCCTGAGTAGGCACTTCTCTCTACAGGTTTGCATCCATGGCATGCGTTTCAGTAGAATGAAAATGAGGTTTTTTGGCTCAACTTTTGGATTGTTATTTGTTTATATTTGTTTCCATCTTTCATGTTATTAATGTACTTCCACATAATTAGCAAATGCTCAGCCCTCCAGAGCCACTAATGTTATTTGAATTTTTTCTTTGTACTTCTAGTCTGCTTTCTTAAGCTGCTGATCCAGGAGACATGCCAGGTTTTCAGGCATGGCTTATATTGGTATTTTCTACATGCAAACCAAACCATAATTGTTCCAGTGAAAGCCTTCCTTATAATAAGGAAATAGGACTTCTGTCTCATTCTATTTTAAAATAAACTTTAAAATTTATTGTTTTCACATGAGTAAGACTTCTTCTCTAAGGTTTCTCATGTATCTCTGCCAGCGGATGCTTTCCTGGCAGTGTCTCTCTCAGCCCTTTGGTCATTATCCTCCAATGTCACCCAGCTAACTATCACCACAGGCTGGAAATCACTCATGAATCATGACTTCTGTGAGTCTCGAGAACCTCAGATCTCCTCTGACCTTAAGCACTCTCTTCAATGCCATTAAATAAATTAAATGTTTAAATTACCTATATTAGCTTTAATTGTATAATTATAGAGTCAACGAGAAATAAATCTATAAAGGGGCAAACGCTAATCTAAAAAAGGACTTGCCCTGACTTCGAAGTGGATGAACATGCCAGTGGAGATGATAGAGACTGTAACCTCTGTAAGAAAGCCAACTCATTTCAAGCTTTCCCCGACTATAGTTATGTAGTAGAAACAATACCAGACTGTGTAGTGAAGGACACATGCCCTCATGTTATTTCAGTGTTTTACAGTCATATCCAGGAGAAAACAGCAGCTTTCCAGCTATGCGTTGGGATGGGGACAGAGAGAAAGCCTTCCTCTGAGTCACACATAGACGGGAGGCAGAGTTCCGGGGAGATGAACAACAAAAAGGAAAATTTTAGTACTACTAAAAATCTCTTAAAATAGATCTGAACTGTTTTCAATGTGAACAGTGTAATTAGAAGCTTAATTTAATGTAATTAAATTTAATTAAGTTTAATTAACTTAGCTTTAACTTGGCTTAACTGTGCCCTTTCACAATGCCAACAGCAGTCTCACGTATCTCCATTTACCTGTAAACTGTCCTCATGAATAAAGGCAATTGGGAAGATGAGATTATCCAGTTTTATAGTACTTTGGCGTTCACTTTTAGGATACTGAGTGTGTGCTCAAGACTAAACCTGTCTCCCTTGTGTATAGGGCTCTAGGTGCAGGTGCATCCCAGGGAATGATGGGGAAATTACGCATCGCAAAGGCAACTTGCAGGGGGCTCAGTCCTTTGCTTTTGTAATTTCAAGACCAACTTGGAGGATGATAGGAGCCGTCGGAGCCCTGTGCCTCCATGCAGGCTGTAGAGCAGACATGCGAGCAGGGAAGAGTGACGTGCCTCGTGAGAGTCAGTGGCGATACCACTGTAGTTTCCAAATGGTATTTGTCTTCAGTTTTCTCCTATTACACTAGTTACTGCAGCTGGCCTCCATGTCTGAGTGGTTAATAAAGTTGATTTACATTGTTTGTTTCTGTCAGGAGTCCATCAGGCATATTTTATTTTGCCTCCAGTAAGTCCCCGATTTGTCACTCTATAGTCTGCTTCCCCAGTCTCATCGATTGCATAGAAAGAAAAACATCGTTACAACATACAGCCAAACTAGCCTTTCACACAGGAAAGGAAGGTATTTAATATTAGCACCTGCTAACAGTTAACTCTTTTTCTGTTGGCATTACCCTTTCATTGGTAAAGTATATGTGGAAGGTGTGTGTAATTTGTGACTCATGCTGATTACAGTGATTTTGACTGTGGGGTGCTGTAGCTTGGTTTGCCAGTCAGTTGAACTAAAAACTGTGTTAGGGAGGTAAAAAAGGCCTCCTTCCCTTTCGCATGAAGTCTTTCCACCATTAGTTAAAATGTGTCATGAAAGTGTTTCCTTTTTTCCCTTAGCTCTGCTGCAGAATTTTGGTGATGATCCTTCCTAGTGATCTGTTCCCACCCTCCAGGAAGAGTGGAAAAAACAGCCTCCACAGAGAAAGAAGGGAGAAGAGTTACTTCTTGCACCTGCAAAGCTGGGAATCACAGTTGCCAATACATCCTGTGGCAACAGGGGAGACGAAACTCTGTTGTCTCCTCCCACCCAGCAGCTCCTGGGAATAAGGATCACACTTTTATAAAGACAAACTGTCGTTGCATCACATATACTGAAAAACAAATTGCAGGGAAGCTGGGCTATGAATTGATTCTCATTGATTAAATTCTCATCTCTGTGTGCTGGAATAGTGAGGAAGATCCAAAGGATCCTGTGGTGTGACAGGGCTACATAAATCCAAGGATTTATATCAGCGCTTTATAGAGCACCTTGGAAGTATCCAGTTTTGGGCTTCCTATTTAAATATAAAACTGGGGCTGATTTTCAAAGGAAATGTTAGTTAAAGCCTCAATTAGGACTCAAAATCATTGCTCTCACGAAAGTCTCCCCAGTGTCCAGGGTGATGTTTTTGACAAATAAAATGATAAATGGAATAGGGAGAGTTAAAAAAAAAAAAAAAATTTAGACCTCAGAAAGTGAAAAGCTGAGAAATTTGTCCACATAGTTTAAATGACCTATATGCGAAAGTCATCTAATTTTTTTGAGATGTTGGAGGGGGACAACTCACCTGAAGAATACCCCTTCACATAAATTCACCTGCCATGTCCAGGTAACTCATGGCCTCTCTACTTGAGACCAACAGCCAAGCATCCAAAATAAAACACACGCATATCTGAAGCCCACAAGAAAGAGACCTCCTGCAGAGACCTCCAAGCGAGTTCTCATGGAAGCCAGTGAGTCCATACAACACAATACCATAAAGCCCTATCACTTTAGGTCCAGAAGAATATAGCCCTCAGTATAAGAGACTGAGCAACACTGTGCCTTCATGGAACATCTCACATCACCTACAATGTCATTCCTTACGGAACTCCCTCGGCTCAAACACAGCAAGGCTGAGTTGTGAAACATGTTTTATTTTTTCAAGCTAAAGGTGTATTTGTCATGGCTGTTTCTGAGGATAGTTAACTATCTTCTGTGGGAGTCAGAAGATACTGATACATATCAATACCAGCAAGACTTTTTCAGAGCTTTAGCCAGTGCTGCCTCTCATGCGATGATGGATACTCACTATCTGCCCTCATATTGCACTGCACAATCCTCTTGTCCTGGGATGCCAACAAGCTTGACAATGTTCAAGCTGCTAATTGGATGAGTTGATCTCCTATTATACTGATCAACATTATATGGCTCTTTTTTGTTGTCCATGGTAGTATTAAAGTTTTATCTAGACTGTATGTTTCCTGGAGACTGTATGCTTCTGCTTTTGTACAGCTCCTTGCACACTGGAATCCTGGTTTGGTTTGCGGGTTTTTTTTTGCTTGTTTGTTTGTTTTTTCCTGGTGCTATGTTATTACAAGGAGTGCAGATGCTACATTATTACGAGGAATAAATATCAGCAACAGTGAATAGATTCAAATGAAAAATAACTGTAAGCAGAATGAAAATTATATTCTAGAAAGCTGAAAGAGCAAATGCTAACATGGTGGAGTTGACTAAACCAACAGTGGATGACTGATTTGTATTTTTAGCAAGCTAAAGGTGTATTTGTCATGATTGTTTCTGAGGATAGTTTACTAACTTTTGTGGGATCTGGAAGGTGCTGATATATATCAATATCAGCAAGACTTTGTCAAAACAAAGGATGATTTTATTTTTTCTGGAAAAATAATGTTGATTCCATTGCAATTTAAAAAAAAAACACAACAGAATGCTTGAACATTTAATGTTTGAAAAAGGTACAGGATGACAATGCTGTCATCAACTTCTTAGAGATTCCAAGGCTCTGTGATTTACCTAGCTTGTCAAGAAAATGTCAGTCTTGTATGAACTATGAGTACTTTCTCATTTAAAAAAGGATAGACCTGGAAGATTTCCATCAGCATTTTTTCTTACAGAATTAGTCACATATTAGTTATTGGCAGTCATATCCATGGATATCCATATTCATGGATATTTGCCACACATTTCCATGTTTGATGGTGGCAAAATCATTAGTGAAGAGAAGGGTTGCTTTTATTCTGGCAAAACTACATGTTTTGAGCTCTGTTGCAAACAGAACAGTTTACAGTCTTGGAGTGATTCAGTGTGTAAGTTAAAGTCACTTCAGAACAGCTCTAACTTCCATGATTGCCCACTTAACCAATCACCAAAGGCCTTCCTGGTGCTGGCAGCTTCACAGAAGGTAGATTTTCCAACTCAGATCGGCTTTTCTTGAATTAGTTTACTAATGAATTCAACTTAAATAAATAAAAAAACCCCACTGACAATAAAAAAATTAAGTACTAGTAATTTAACAGAAAAAATTAAAATATATATGTATCAAATGGAAGATGTTTTTATTTTTAATAAATTAAAAGGTCACAAGAACTGTGTTCTATGACAAGGCTTAAATTCTAATTTAAAAAAATTCCACACCCGATAACCCAAATATATCTGTTTGGACATGTCATCAGTGTGCTCCATTACTGCTCAGTTGCCAGATGTCCTCCTACCTGTTCCCTAGGGCTGGGCTCTCTGGCCATAGTACATCTTCCACAGTACATGACATCTGAGGGTTCCCATAATGCACTGCCTTCCTTTGCTTGGAAGAGACCTCCTGGTGCATCACATCCTGTGTGAGGATGAGTTTATAATGGGAAACACAATCAGGAAACTCCCATATAGCATAAAATAATTGTGTTGCTTTCAGTTGGAATGATTTGGGTTTCCAATCAAAGTCTTATCTTCCATTTTTTTTTGCCAGAATTGAAATGTTGATCTGCTCTATCAAACAAATACCTTTTGCTTAACTATCAGAAATGGATGTCTTGTCTTTACCTTATTTCTAAAAGTAACATACTGATTGTAGCCAAGTCTGGATCATCCTAACTTCTAGATCATATTTATGATGGTATTCTTTACACAGCAGCAGTGTATAAAAATTTGTTTCACATCTTTCATTTTAACAATTTGCTTTGTGATTCCACTGCTACAGCCATACAGACAGTATTTTTGGATACTTTTATAAACACTTTTTTTCTTTTCCTTGGGGATGCTTGCTATTCACAGTTTAATACATAAAAATACAGAATGTACCCATTTTCTTTTGCTTTTATTCCTATATTCACACTTGCTTCATAAGACGGGACAGTTTATATTGCATGAATTTGCTCTGAACACCACAGATGGTGTGTAGGATATGGAGGTACTCCAGGGAGAGAAAAAGAGAGTGTGAGAAATAGTGGTAAATCCACCAAACATAGTTGTAGGGTAGATGGGGAGTTTGAAGACAAAAGGAACAGGACTGGAAGAGTCCAGGATGCTAGAGGAAGGACAAAAACAAAGGACAACTTGTTTGCAACACGGAGGGAGTTATACAAACAGGAAAAGGATGGAGATAAGGGATTTCCATGGACAAGCAACAGATGATCACTGAGGGAGCAAACCTGGAGGGCAGATTAGTGTGTTGAACGAGTGGCTGTGTGAGAAGTCCGTTAAGTGAAAGGCAAAGGAAGAGGGAGAATGAGGCAGGATATTGAGGACAGTAAAATAGATTGACAATGTGCACATATCAAAACTCATCTAGGAAAACCATCTTGATTTGCCCCTTTTTCCCTTTCCCAAACCACTCAACATTGCATATTGCCAGTTTCAAACCTGGGAAAATTTGGCTGGCTGACAAAGAGATGCTGGAAGATCTTTGGCAGAGCCAATATTAATTCTGGTTAATAGCTCCTGCTGCAAAAGTGCACCATTCAACCAACCTAAAATTCAAATCACTCTCCCAAAGGCCACTTTCTCATTTCAAAAACGAACACCTGAACAGGTTATGACTTCTATCATCATGTCCTCTATGCATATAAAGCAGTCCAGAGAAATGCTTAAATAAAAATTGTGCATCTAAAGAATCTTCTGAGGATGTAAGGAGAAAAAAATAGAAGTTGTGAGTGATTTTAGATAAATTCATTTTGGAGTTCTCAATGAAAGACCTCTTATAAAGACATGATGTGAAAAGAAATGTTGCCATTCATGTCCTCTTCACAAACCAGTTAGGAATATTTAGAAATCTGAGGCTAGGGATCTAAAATTTGAACCATTTTCAATTTCTATCCACTTCTGAAAATCCTGGCCAAAGTATTTTCTTAGAAGTGAATTATCTTCACCAATACAATAGTTACTTGATGTTTTAGTATTTTTATGAAACGTTATTGACAAAGCCACAATATTCTACCCATGGTTAACATGACAGCGCATACTAAGAAAACACCTTTAAATGCAGAGTTACTTTAGTATTTGGCCCTGTGGAGGAGCAAAACCTCCTGCTCCCAACCCAACAAGTTCATAATCAGAAAAAAATTTTCCCTCATCTTCCACAGAACCTCTCTGTTTTATAGGTTCCTGGGAGAGTAGAAAGGGTATAAACTGCAAATGCAGAGAACACCATTTAATCACAGTGATGAGGGGCCTGGAAAATCCTGAATCCCTCAGTCAAAAAATAAATGCAAGCTGAATTATCTCTTTCTATACTGAGTCTTTGTTAGAGACCTTGTCCAAGCATGATAAGTCAAGGAGAAGCAACCTCAAATTTTACTGTCTTCAGTTGTTGGAATAAATGTAGACATCAGCGTTTCTCCACTTGCTACTAACTCATATCATAGAAGTGTTACAAGAGCATGCTACTTTATCAGTCTAGGCTTTTGGATACGGACATGAAGACAGATTCATGCATAACATAGAAACCATGACCCATCATTAACTGGAAACAAATCCTCCACAGTTTGTTTATCTCATATTTGTACCCACTGCAGTAGTATCGGAGTAGCATATGCAAATACTTCATTTTTAAAGAGGGGGAAGCGAGAGGAACAGCCACCCTGTGTCTAATCAACATTGATCAGTAATGACCACTGGTCAAACTTTTGCAATGCGGGAAGGCAAGATTATGTGCCACACTGGTAATCTCACCATCTGTCAGTTCAAAGCACAAGGGAACAAATGACACAAGTACCAGACGGACTAAATGAGGAAGCTGAAGGGAGGAGCATTTCTGAACTTAACTTATCTTACTAACACACTTTGCTTTGCTGCGGTATTCTTTATGGCTTTGGTAGGGAAAATGCACAGCAGAGTGAGGAGGGAGTTTTGTATGCATAGTACTTGTCTGGTTTATTCAGTTATTACTTTTCTTAGTCTTCTTTATCTTTCAAAAATGGTTTGATTTATGCTTTTACAGAAAAGATGAAAATTAATCTATGTGGTTCACAAATTGAAAGTAAGAAGTAAAGGTACTATTATGATTTACAGTACACAAATTGTCCTGGTTACTGTCCAAGCAATATTTAGTTTACTTTAGGAGAATAAACATGTCTTTGAAGAGGAACAGTGAGAAGGGAAGTGTCCTTGACTTAGGAGACTTTTTAGTTTAAATAATAAGGAGGAACTATAAATGCAAAAAAAATATCAAGCATAAAATCAATTGGATGAAGACAGGCTGAAATTAGAATTTGCCATTAGCAGAAATGTTTATGGCTAGAACTGACAGCTGTTGCGATATGAAGAAACCAGTTTTTGCTATAAAGCAAGAAAGTAGACTACCTGATTCCTCTTGAAGCTAATATCTAAATATTTATGAACATGTAGTTAAGGCTCTGTGAAAATATAATAAGGTAATGGAAGTCATTTGGGTGGCTTTGGCAAAAAGATTGTTCATTAATGTTATTGATGTACACTGGAAGACATCTGATGTGAAGTTCATAATTGAAATGTTACAAACACTTCAGCATATGGATCCTTCACATTCACTTAATTGCCAGTTTAGTAATAATTTTATGTAATGAGGAATTATTAATAATACGTGAAATACTAAATTGACGTAATCACCAAAAAACGTAATATGACATCCACTGTGCAAAGTATGTTATAATTCCAGGTGTCTTTGTTATACTTCAAACAGGAATATAACTAGCCAAATTCATCTTTCAAAACTATTGACTCTATAAAGTTTTAATAATTTTTTATATAATTGTGTTTAAAGGTAAGGCTATTAATCAGATGTTCTTTTTCCTCATTCTTAATATCCCTTATTAGCATCCAGTTATGACAAAAAACTTGACAAATGATCATTAACAAACTGCCTTACAGTTTTGTGGCACAAGTCCCACTGTGAAATAAATGCCTATATGCTGTTTCTTTGATTATGTAGGCAGACACCAATACCCTGTTCAGACAGGTGAGAAAAGGTGACCAAATTTGTCTCTTTCACAGTTGCAGTTTAATCATTGTGGAAGATTGTGGTATTGGGACAAGAGATCTTTTATCTTCAGCATACCAATAAAAATCTTCCCTAAGTTTGCAATTACTGAAAGTCAATAGCCTATTGGTATGAGAAATGTACTCTTTGAGGACAAGTGTCCACAACACAGTTATCACCCCTGTTGCCACACAGAACAGAGTAGGAGGGCATGGAGAATGTCAGGCACCTCCCCGGGTAATCCTCGTCACGGCAGGATCGGCGCACACTGATGCGGGGACCAGTGAAGTGTGCAAGGCCGCTCATTCTCTGGGAGCCTTGTCTAGTCTATGACTTCATTTTCCTGAGTCATTATTCTGACACATCTCATGGGCAACATCTTCAGTGAGAGAAAAGAGCCAATATGAGTTTTTACTTACACTGGTATAAATCAAGAGAAACCCTACTGAAGCCAATGACTTTCTATACAAAATCATAAAAGCAAGAGGTAAACTGAAGTTATTAATGAACAGCAAAATAGAAAGCAAAGTCTTCAATTCCATTTTACCTCACTTCAGGTTTAAGTGAGAGACACAGGAATTAAAGTTCTCTGGTTCACCTGATCTGGGAGCTGGAATTGTGAGACTTGCACTTCAACATATAAAAGACATTTCATGGCACATGTCCAATTAAAAAATGTGTATACCTGAGTGACCTTATCCAGAAATACCGCATATGCTTTTACCTCTTCTGCTCCTTTTTCATAAAGCTAACATCAGTGATGAACTCCTGTTTAAATTGGAAGGATGAAGATCGGTACATTTACTGGAAGAAGTTATTTTCCAAACATCATTTAAAGAAACAAGATGACAAGCATGAAAATGTAAATTAGAGGTCAATTTTGTTTCAGTTTTGGGTTGACACTGCTCTCAAAAGTTAATAATCCTTTGATAAAAGTGATCCCACTTAGTACCTAAGGAATGTCTCATTCCAGATGTTACTCTGAACAATCAGTGAGTCTTCACAGGGCAACAGCTGTATGCAGGAAGTCTCAGGACTGGAGTTTGCTCATTATTTCATGCTTACTTGAACATATTTTAATCAAATCTTATCATAAAATATGAGGTTTAGTACTTCCATTACCTTTTAAAATACTAAATTATGGGATCTGAATAGTTGCTTTCTCATTTTCTCCTTGGAAGGGTCTATCTAGGAATTACATAAACTATATTCGACAGCAAATAGGACACAGCCTTTAGAGAGACCATGCATATATGTTTTATATGGGAGATAAAATGAGTTATTGGTACATCACACTATAACAAGGTAAAGAATTTTTCAGGCTATGTAAAAAGTCTGTGCTCTTTAGGTGATATAATTTCAATGCTAGTGCATATGCTATGATTTGATGAATTGTAATAATTACTACGTGCATTGTAGTCTTCCCTTCTTGTTTTCACATTTGCAGATTTCTTTCTGTGAGGCTTACTAATGGTTTGTGTTTTAACCAATTTAATACCTCTTTTCTTAAAGTATTTAGAAGCATTTGTTTATATAAAGAAATTGCTGTTGAACAGGCAAAAAGGATCTATTTTAATATTTTAGAAATCAGCAAAATAGTCCTGAAGAAAAACAAAGCATTACATATTCTGAGAAATGGTGCAACAGAGTATCTTATTTCTTGTAAAACATATTAAGCAATAGCAATCATTTTAGGCAAATGTTTATTTTGTACTTGATCGCTAAGGAAGAGAGAGTTTCATTCATCTTCATTTTTGCATTTTTAAGTCCACATAATTTAGTTCACACTGGAGCACAAAGCTGAATGTTAATAATTTTCCTTTGTGTATCGTATTAAGTGAAAGACAAAGTATTTCTCTCTCTCTTATTTTTGTTTTATTTTGCTTTTGCTTTTGGCTGTGTTTATAGCCAGGGGAGCATACAGGAAGATGAGAAGCCCCTTATTTTACCATCTACATCAAAAGTAGCAGTAGGAGATGGCAATAACATTCCTTCTCCACTTGTGAGGCCAGGAGGACTCAGAAATAAAGTGAAAGAGTAAAAGGAACCAGTCAACAAGCTGGAAAGCAGGGAATTCTGAAAACTCATTTTCATATATGGTTTGATTCCTGGTAGTTTAGGATTACAATTAATATTACTTATTTTGTGAAGCTCTTCTCCCTTCTAAATTCTCTGTCCTTAGCTGTAAGATTTGTATTCTAATTAAAATCAGAGGATGATCCTCTTGCTTATGTTAAATAGTCCCTTGAACTCTAAGGAGTCCCACTGAAATAAAACATCAACCCATACCGAGTTATGACACCACAATCCACAAATTCCCTGCAGCCTTTTTTAACTTAAATACAATTTTATAGAATATAGTAGGGACGTGCATGAAGTAAAAGATATGCACAATGAAAAACATAATTAAATGCTGTACATTTCACGCAGCTCATCAAGAAAAAAATCTCAAAAATGACACAAGTGGGAGAGTAGGCACAATTTTCTAAAAGTGTAACCTATAATACCTACAGCAGAAAAATATAAATTAGCAAGAATTACTGATTAGGGATCCAGTCCTGAGGGTACCAAGCAATCTCAAATTTTATTTACGTCCATGGGAGCCCTAGGTGCTTGAACCTCTATGAAGCATGCCCTAGGTGACAAGGTAAGAATTTCATCTCATAAGAAACCAGAAACAATGAATATTATCCTTACAGAAATGACAGTGACACTGGGAGGTTTTTTACATTAGACCTGAGTGAACATTTTATTTGCTGAAAATTATTCCGCAGATGTTACCTTTATTTATCTTTGCAAACCGTCCACAAAGAGATAGTAACATTGTAAAATTCTCAGAAGTACTTCTTATTCAAAATTAGTCATACACTTCTCCAGTGAATTTTCTCTTCAAAATCTGCTTTTCGTGAATATTTGAGCTTGCATTCACTTTTTCATGAGTTATTCATACTAATAAAGCTTGAGCACTCAAGTGTTCCTGGAAAGCAAACGTGAAAGCATTGCAAACATGGTCTAATTGAAATCCACTTTCCACTTTGAGCAAATATTCGTGGAACATTTTTCCTACTATTCACTTCGTTTTAGTTGACATTATGGGCTAAAATCTCACTGATGTGCACTAAAGAGAAACGTCACAGCAGAACCCTCTTCAATAATGCAGGTGCAATATTCCTGGAACAGGCAGGTCTCTTGAACAGGCGTAGCATGATTTAGCTCGCTCTGTCCTTTTATTTCATTCAGAGGGCAGCCTTTAAAGTAGACTGTTCAATGGCTATGGGAACTCTCCTTAGTGTTTCAGCCACCCATCAAAACATAAGGACCCGTGCCATACCTTGCTCTAAGCTCCCCTTCAGAGCTAATCAATAAAGTTATTCATCTAGCTTCTTTCATAATTACCACTGATCAGCTTATTGCTGGTGTAAGATAGACTTCTTCAGAACATACATTCATTGCTGACATGAGAGGTCACTATACAAGCAGTGACCAGTGGTGTAACTTCTTTTACATTTATGTAATCGATGGATAGATAGACAGACAGACAGACAGATAGATAGAGCTATTGCTCCTGAAACATCTTGCTCTTTGGAACAGGCTAAAGTCGTCAATCCGGATCCAGCGCACCTTCCTGCAGACACTCACCTCAGACACATTTCAGTGCATTAGGAAACTCATCCTCCCTAGGAACGTCCTGAGGTCCATCAAGCAACAGTAGCCTCCAGAGGGCAATTCTGATCTTGGGTGGTCAAAACTACTACCTGGATGTGCCCATCTTTCCCCATGAAGGAGAAGTAGGCCCTATGGTGACAAGTGCCTCAGAAAAGTGTCTGGGTTGGGAGGGACAAATCCAGACCCTGTTGTCTCCAGTGTCAGATTTGTAAGAATTTCCACAGTTCTGCTATCAAAATCTTGTAAAATCATCGTCTTCCTTGTATCCTCCTTGAGATGTAGAAAAGTCTAGTGAGAATCACTCTTTCATGCCAACAATTCCCTGCTACTTTGATTGCCTTTTAAGCTCATCTCCTCTTATTTATTCATTCATTACAGACTGTTACGCAAAACACTGAAAGGTATAGGAGATATTACAGCTCCTACAGAACCCTCAGAGGAAGAAAACTTCAAAAAAGTTTGTAAAAAGTTGTGCTTGTATCTCTCAGTGCGAATGCTGCATTGCTAATGTCACAAAGCCTATTGATAGGTATTTTTTTCTTAAAACTAGGCTCATGAGGTTCCTCCTGCAACGTGGTGAACATCATCTTTTCATGAGTTTTTGCATGGCCCCTCTGGGTCACTGCTCAGCCACTTAGATGAGTGTCCTGACGCCTCTCTAGATTTGTACTACACACAAAATCAAGCCACCGATTGATATGAAGCAAATAAGAAGTAATTGTCTCATAATCCTCAACATAATATATACATAACCTATACATAAAAAACAGTTAATTGTAACATACATTACACCCTTACTGTTGTACAACTTCGTGGGTACCAAAACCTTTTTATTGGTACATACATGCTGTCACCCCAAATGTATCCGTTGACTACATGCAGATAATAAAAGATCTTCACTGGAGTAATTCTTCATTCAATACAACATATCTTGTTGCAAGGAATTTTCTGCAACAAGACTGTGAGACATGAAATCATCTATCTCTCTAGCTGTTTTTTTTCTTTTGGTTTCTAGCTACTCAGTGCTTAAAATTAGTTTTCTGCATACTAAATTGTGGCACCCGGTCAGTTTCATATAGTTAAAATAAAGCACTACAGCTTGGATTTTAGGTCCAATGGTCACACCATAAGAATACAATTCATTCACTAATTAAATGCCCACTACCTCTATCACTAGCGCCTGCCAACTCCAAATTTATATTGCGAAGAACTTTCATTTTATATGATGCATAGAAAAGAAGAAGAAGGGGGAAAAAAAGAGCAAGAATATTAATATATAAGAAATTACTTCCTTAAGGTCAGGAGCACCTCAAATTGTGCCACAGATAGAGCCACTAGAAATGGAAAGGAAACTCTTAGGTTTGTAATAATATAGCAACTATAGAAATAATAGCTCTGACTTTATCTATATATTACAAATAGCTAGTTGATGTGCTTTTGATGCTACTCTGCTACTACTGGTTTATTGCCCTATTGGATGGGGGCACAAAGGCATGTCATTTTTATGTGGCTTATTGTCAAAGTGTTCATAAAGCTAGATTAGACTGTGTTCTCATTATGCTTGCTCCTCCCTTGCAGCAGAGCTACATACTATTGTTCCTAGACATAAGTGTGAAAATTCATATGAATATTTAATACCAAATTGCAGTTTCCCTCCATCTCTACTATCTCCACATATTCATACACATACCTTATTTAGTTACATTTTTTAGAGGCTGTTCTTATATTTTTAATTGTTTGGTAGACTTCGGATATGTAACAATGGATAACCGTGCAATATATTAAATACTTATGGGTATGTTGTGCCTTCTGTTATAATATAAAATCCATCTATTCTGGTTGATGGGTTTTAACCTCACACAGAATACTTTAAACTCCATTTGGACTTGTGCCTACAATCACCTTAGCAAAGTCTCTTAAGTAACTGCACACAGCCTAATTAGTATGCATTATCAATTAACAAACTTAATAGCCGGCAGATTGATTAGATCCTCTGTTGCAGGGGCAGAGCTGAAGCGAAACAGAATGAAAAATCATTGCACGCATACACTGCTGCTTTGTTATTTTCTCAGATCCCCTCCTCCTCCTCCACATTCCTTTAATTAATGCATACATATGGTTCTGAATATCTTGTAAACTAGAGCTTGCTCTAACTCTTTAATAAAACTCACTCATAGATGAGAGAGCCATAGTCCATGCCTTATTTATTTCTGGCTGAAAACATAAACCATTTGTTTTCACCCAGGTCTTTCCCTTCTAAATGGTGCAAGTTTTAGAGATCTGCTGCTTCTAAGCTGCTTGTTTTCACAGTGACTGGTAGGGAAAACCAGGTAAGTTGGAGTTGTGCGCACCACTTCAGATAACCCGTAACTAAGAAGATGGTTCAGGCATCACATGGATGGTGTGTTGACAATACCACAAGGTGGATTCCACATTTATTGATAAAAAAAAGAACAGCACAAAACATGGTATGTCATTTTACATATTCTGTTATACTGATGAGCTGGAAAGTAAGAATACAGGAAGAAAACCCTTCCTATTTGGAAAACAGATATCAGACTAAAAAAGTTTACAGTAAATTTTAGATAAAATGCTGGTGTTAGACAGGATTTTATTCTTTAAGAATAATGTGATGCAAACTACTTGAAGACTACTGAAAACAACACTGAAGACAATCAGTTGCTGCCTTGCAGTGGTGGCAATGTCTATCCTTGGGCAAAGCCTATTAGCCTTCATACACTGGAAAAAAAAGTGGTGCTTACCATGGTGATGTGAGCACTAGCAGCAAGTTGCAGAGTTAATAACTATTTAGCATTTATATAGCATTTACATATGCAAATCACTGAAGAAATATTAGCTAATTAATCCACACAACAGACTGGTGGGGCAGGTCCCATAGAAATATCGATGATTGTTGGAATGGTTAAATCCAATAAAGGTGCAAAATGACTTTCTCAAAGGCATAAAATATGCTATTGTCAAGACCTAGATCAGCACTTAGGGCCCCCTGATTTGCACATCTGCATCCTCTAGTGAAGGCGCGCTGCCACAATTGTTCCATTTTCACAACCACAGAATCCTACAACCCAACGGTTGAGGTTGGGAGGGACCTCTGGAGGTTGTCTGGTCCAAGACCCCTCCTCAGGTGATACTAGTTACCTGAAAAGAGAGTAGTGTTATCAAAATGCCTTGAAGAAGCTGATGGTTACAGCCTCATCTTCATAAAAAGGCACTGAAGGACTGAGTTCCCTACTTGAGAAAATGGCAGCAGTTACGGGTGGTGTGCCAAACTGTATATTTCTTTCCCAAATGAGAAGCCCACTGATACAAACTCAGTAAGACACTCTGATAGTACCTTGCCAAGAGGAAAGGTGGTGCTTTTCACTGGATTGAGACCACCCTACTTCCAAAAAAGCGGGTGCTCACAGATCCTGCCGAGTTCAGGACTTCCTCCAGCCCAGGAGACTCTGCCTGTCTCAAATTTTGGCCCTTAGAGTTCCTGCGATTCCACTATCCCTTTGCAAGCCATTCAAGGTCTTTTCATGGGTGTTTTTCACTCCAATGCCATAGATTCCTCTAGCCCACCATTTTTTGCTTTGTGAGCATGTTCTCCTAAACAAGCGGACCAAAAGACGCATAAAGCATGTGGAGGCAAATTCTGCTCTGCGCTGCCTGTGTAGTCTATTACTATGTCTTGGCATGGCTTTTCTTTCCCTCCATCCCCAAAAGGCAAACACAAAGAGATATCAACTACTTTTACTCTGAGGTGGAAAAAAATCTATATGATTTAAATAAAACCAACTCAACTAAAGTTAGAGACTATCTTCCTCTCAGGTCCTGCTGATGTCACTTGGGTTTTATACAAAGGGTCACACAGACTTATCCAGCTCTATTCTATTCTCCAACTTAACTAATTCAGACTCTTTATATTGCTGTGCAGATTTTCCCTTTTTTCCTCCTTTCTTTTCTTTTCTTTTTTTTTTTTTTTTACATCAACTGGCCTGCTACTGCTTAAATAGAAACAATTTTCCAAAAAACACACCAGAAATATTGCTGTGTATTCTGGTTTAAAGAATTAGAAGAACACAGAGATTCAGAAACATCATTAAAAATATTTTACATCATAAATAAGCTTCTTTGGATTCTAAAGAGATCTGAAATACTGCTAGAAGGAACAATAATATCTAAAATATCAAGGATATAACTTCCCCCTGAAAAAGGCTTCCCTCATTAAAAAAAAAAAATTCTTTAAGTAATAAGAAGACTGAAATTCCTTTGAGTCTAGGTAAGGATGGAGCATTAATTAGCTGCCAGAAAATGGTCTCTCAACACTGCGGTAAGAAATATGCCTCTAATTCTCATTATGTGACCCAGGAGAGGGGCATTAGGTCCGTAACCAGTGAAACTAAAATGTGAAAACTTTTTTTTTAATGATTGGACTACTCAGAGAGCAAAAGGTGAATAATCACCTGCTATCAAAGTACTCTCTTCTCTGGATTAGCAGTGGCTCCATACAGCCCCTTTCTCCTCACCTGAAAACTGATTGTACTCTGTTTAAGGTAGATCACTTTATTCAACATATGATTTCTGAAAAAGTAAAGAGATCATAAAAATACAAGAAATTGGCTAATATAAAAAAGTCAAAAGCCAGTACAGCAACTTTCTATTGCCTCTCTGGGTATCGTTACAGTTGTTCTACAGTCCTACAGTTGTTCTACAGCACTCTGCAGTTGTTCAAGTTACAACTGTGTTAGTGCATATCATTTACTCTCCACGTAACACCAGGTCCTTGAAAGACTCTCATTTTAGATTGGTATTCCTCCTTCTTCAACTCAAGTCGAACACAAAGAGTTCTAAAACAATTAGTCCCCCAAGAACTGTATATACTTCTAGGTGTTCCCTTTTTGCCAGAAATCCTCTTTCAAATAATTAAGAAACGTGTGATTTTTGTTGTTCTATGCTGTACTTTGCCCTTTACTACCTAGCCTTTTGTCAGGTGTCTGAAACTGAGCACAGTATTCCAGTAGTCTTTGTGCCATGCTGGAGGCATGAACTGGTACCAAATTCAATTTTAGTACTCGGTTCCTTTGATCCAAAATATATTTTGCACTTTCTCTTCCAAGTGCCACTCTAGAACACGTAGCAATGAAGGTAAAAATATTTTTATACTTTATCGTTCTCCTTATACTCCTTACTAGACTGATGTTAAGTGACGTATCACTTCATTGACAAGATTTGGCCCTGTTAGGGGCTGGTTGCACTACGTGTTCTTTATGTCCCTCTTTATGCTAGGTACCACCATGTGCCACATCTTATTTACCAGTTCAAGAGGAACTACTTTTTCCTATATGTAATGATGACACCGTTCATATTCCTAGGGCAAGATTACATTGACTCATATCTTCTTATATTTTTAGGGATTTATCATGCAAAAGAAGCAACTGGACATCCTTTAATATGAACATTACCAAAGTTGACAGGATAAACAACAACGTGCTCTCACATATCTGAAAGCAGACATATAGCATATTGCAAAATGATTTATCTATATTCTGAAGACATTTTACTACATTTGTATTAGTTTATGCCCAGTGTTTAAAAAATCGCAGTTGGATTACTCATCTGCCATAGCCTTAATGATACTAGTATTTTAAGCCTAATTTTTCAAAGCGACTAGTAATTCTGGCTACTTAACATTTGGATGGAGCCCAATTTTAAAAGGGTAGATGTTCAGCACTTTCTGAAAATCAATCCATTTTATATGTCAAATGAAATTATTCCTGCATTCCTTGTGGTGAATTTGCTCTACCTCTTGTATCAGTAAATGGACCTTGAGGGGAAGAGTGGAAGAGATGGTAGAACAGGGAACAGAGAAAAGTAGCAAAAACCACCAGCAGACAATATTACACAAACCCCACAATTGGCTTATCGTTTGTTTCTACTCCAGAAATTTTTGCCCAGAAACTTGTAATACCTGTTTCACCTGTTCTGGAAAATACCTGCAACTTCAGACACACCAGTTAGACTGGCTGCATGAGAAATTTTCCTTTCAGAGGGCACTATCAGGCAGCTGCAATGACGTTCAAGGATTAACCTTCAGTTAAAGAAATGTCCACCTCCAAAACTGAAGAGGAGCCATGATTTGGTTTTCAACACTGTGCTAAAAAGAAACATTTGAAGAAAACCCCACCAGATCATTATTTAAATTGCTGAAGTTCAGGGACATGTTCATATCAATCAACATAGGCTTCTGCCACTCTTTCAACACTGACTACAACAGAAGTACAGGAAACTCAACTAGCTAACTGGGTGGAGGCAATTCAGTGCCCGGGGCAAGAAGTGCCATTTTCTCTTCCCCTTCTCCAAGACTACAAACTGTAAACCAGCTACAATGGGGCCTCAACACTCTCCATGCAGCTGACTCTTCAGACCTCTGAGAAGCACAGACCTCTTCCCTGATTTGGCTTTTGACTACTGCTACATCGACAGGAAGGTATTTCCAAAAATTGTGCTCAGACAGGTCAATGAGCTTTATACCTATGACAGGTAAACCTTCACAGGACCCTGAGCCCACAGACGAGATCACAGTTATCTTGCTCACTTTGGGGAACTCGTATCTGGGAAAACCGTATTTTTGCTCCACCAGTGAGGAGACTTTAGGAAGGGATGCTGCTCAGGGACCTCGGGTGCCGCAGCACTGGGAGAGCCTAGGCTCTGAATGCGCTGTGTGGACATGGCCCAGCTGTAGCAAAAGGGGGAATACAGCAGACATCTTGGGTTTTAACTACTGTTGTTACACCGAAAAAGACCTGAAAAGAAGCTGCAGCATATCTAATTCTAACTGGATAGGAAACTGTTGGACATACATAAGCAATTTTGTTCTTGACTTTATTATGACATGTAAAAAATCAGAAAAGTATATCTCAGAATTTCCCAGTCCAAAATCCCTTACATCACAAGCATGTTCAAGCCGTATGATCATGACTGAAAAGATGACAGCAAAGGGTCTCTTTGTAAATTCAATCTCTCTCCATTATAGGAATACATTATGATAGATATTAATTACAAGATAACATACTTATTTCTACAGAACCTGGGTCTCATTCAATGTGCTAAATGTGTGGCTGTTCATATTTCTTTTATTCTTATAATTCAGTCTGTGACTTCTTATATTATTTACTATAAGCTATGTAATCCCAGCACTGTTATTAATTTCCTTCTGAGATTCTTATACAATGCTCCTACAGTATTTTTTGGGGGATTTACAAACATTGATTAATTTATCTTCACAAAACCCCTATGAGGTGAGGAAGTGTGCTGATTTGCATGTAACAGGTAGGGAACACACCACAGAAGTTGAAAGCAAGACACCAGGTAATTTTGGGTACCCAATTTAAAACACTTGGGGCCCAATTCCTCAAAGTAAAAAATATATCAAAAGCACTCTGTTCATAAGAAAATTCCCACTGACTTTGGGTTCAGTTATAAATGCTGACTGTTCCTTCAAATCAGGGGGCTTATTCTGCATACCCAGAAAGTGAGGATTATGCGTATAATCCTCCCAGTTGTATAAGAGGAGACATGGTCTCTGTTTCAGAGGATACAACCTAATGCAGTGGATGGAACTGAGACTAGAGTCATGGTCCTCATCGCTGTTTCATTTCCTTCTGTGGTGCTATGAATGGATAAATTGGAGCCAGACAACAACGGCACTCCTTCCCACTGCCCTTTATGAGGCAGGGCCCTGTGGACAAAAGTATTAAGTAGCAAAGCAATTGTAGAAAGTGAAACAAATACATACTGGAGACACAACCTTCTTCAGCTGTTTTTAGAATATTTTGTGTGCTCAATTTTGTAAGAATGGTAATGTAATATTTATTTCACAATATGTTTTGTTCCACTAGACATAACAGCAGCCTTTTCTAGCAGTGTTTTATTGCTGTAACCTTTTTTTCTTCTTTCCCCAGACAGACTCCACTCTTCTGTTATTTCCCTCCTGCCTCGTGCAAGCTCTTTCATGCAGAATATGGTTTGCTTCCTTTTAGCATAGTTGAATACGGACCACACTTCTGAGTTGTGAATAATTCATAACAAGGAATCCCTATTAGAGAATTTGTACCCAGTATCTGCTGAAGACACAGGAAATCACATCCTCTATGACCTCTTGATAGAAGAACTGCTTAAGAAATTATTGAGTTACTCTGACCATAACGTAAATGCACTGACTTTTTCCCATAAGAAACTAGGAAATGCCACCCATATAATTTTTTTTTTAATATAGAGGCACAATCAATATTATTCTCTCTCTTTCTGTGGAAGGCCCTTTATTCATGATTCCAAGTCTAGCTAAATAATAGGTAGGCCAATGATTTATTTTTAATATGAAAATCTTCTTATCTATCGAATACTTTAGCCCCACAAATGTCAAGTCATTTATTCAATTGTTAAGGTGACTGCTCATTTTCCATATTTTCAATGGAATTATTTCCACTTCAGTGCTAAAATATACTAAGCTTGAAGTAAATCAATTCCCTCCTTGTGCTAAAAATTAGCATAGCACAAACTAATCAATGCTATCAAAAACTAGTGCAAAAGCTGTGACAATAACCGTATCAGTGAGGAAGTAAATTGCTTATTATGCCAAACTGGGAAAAAAGCCTCATCAGTCACAAGCCATCTGATTCACAAAAATCCAGGCTGTGGGTCTATTGTTCTTAGAAGTGGGTAAGTTTGTTCTCCGCATTATTCGAAATACATCTTCTGTTATAACGCAGGCCCCTGCAACTTTTTTCTGCAGCAGCACCTTCCTCATGCAGTAGTATAAATGCATAGAAATATATATTAAGCAAACATTATACAGGAGTACAGAAAGCTGCACTGCCCATTCTCCATTATGCATCAGCCTTCATTTGGTGGAACCCTTGCTATCTCTCAGACAAGCCAGGGAGATGGCATCGCAGTTAGGGTTGAAGCAGGAGAGCTGGACCTAGTGCTCACCTTTGTCTCCAACTTCATGCATGACTAAGTACAGCTGCTCTATACCTCTGCTCCTCCATCTGCAGACAGGGGTAAATATGTCCCTGCTGACTAGCAGTGTTGTGAGGACAATACGACTAGTATCTGTAAAGCATTTGGGTGCTTGAATGTAGGGGTATAATAGCAAACCTGTATAATAGTTCATTAAGGCAGGGTTGCTTCCACGCCTGTGTAAGATGACTGTCAGCAAGGATGGCAATTAGTGCCAGTGACTGGACCAAGACCACCGACTCCTTTCCTCTGGGCCCCTAAGCAGCCATCTGATGATAATAATTTTGGGTCTTTACCAGGCAGGGATGGACATGAACGGATGAGCTAGAAGGGAGAGGTTCTATGTTCCATTACTAATATCCTGAGCCATCCAGTCCTACTATAAAAATTCACTTTTATTAAAAGGTTATTTCTGTCACTTGCTATAGTATCGCTATCATTCTCTAGGAGAGGAATGATGAAATATCATTTTAAATGTTATAAATGCAATATTTAAACAGTTGTGGTTTTTTTTTTTTCCCTTAGAGAAAGTACTTTGAAAATACATCCCCCCCAGCATGTGTTAGTTCTTAACGGGGGACAGCCTTTTTTAATCTCATAGTTCCTTGCACATTGCAGGGAGAAGAAAAAGAACAAATCTGCAGTATACTCCACTAGGTTAAAGGTTGTACTTCTCATGGTCTGAAGGGACACTTCTTTATTTATCCTTAATAAACTGTCACACATAAACAGAAGTTACTGAAGAATGTGGATATTGATTTCCAGTAATATAGTGACATTGACATAAAACAGATGTAATTTTAATAATATCTTACACTTATAACAACACCTTTTGTCCCAGAAGGAAAACAAACGCTTTGTGGGGATCACCTCATTCCCAGCTGTTGTGCAACGGCTGCATTATGGCTTAGCATTTGTTTCCTTGGGAAAGACAATCTTCTGTGACACCTGTTAGCCATTCACAGCTAGAAGTGACTACGATTGCCCAGATGAAGTTGTAAACAAGAAGTAAATGCACATGTTACAGTTCTTAGGACCCTGGAGCTGACACTCATACACTTTAACCCAATCTTCTCAACAAACAACGCTTCTCTCCCTTTCTGCCTGTGGAAGTGATGAATGCAGGAGTTGGCTTTATGCTCTTCTGCAGACAGAACTTCACCTAACAACACACATGATTTTCCATTACTTTCTGATTCAGCAGAAAATTGTATCATCAGCACCACTTGTGCAGCTAAGATTATCAGAGTAGTCCAGGGGATTGAAACACATAGCTTCTATTAAAATTAATTAGATACTTTAAAAATTCAGCCAAAGTTCTTTGTGGAAATGGACCTTCAAGTCACTGGCCCAGTCCAGTTCTTTGTAAGAGACAGTGTGCACTTTGGGAAAGTAGGAGCAGTGGAGTGCAAAGAGGACACCATAAAACAGATTGTAAGGAGTCAGAAGTTCCCTGCAGGAGAATGAACCTTACCTTGGCAAGACTATTCCAAAACACTGCATCTTCCAAAAAGACTCTGTTATGTAGTGTAATTACTCAATGTCTGCCTTTGCTATATTTCACATGCTGTGGTGTGGACACTGTTTAATGTTTTCCATTTATGCAGAATACAAGGGTACTGGTTATTTTCAGGACTTCTGCTAAAAGGCATCATAACAACATCAAAAAATAATAACGCTGTTTTACGAAAGGTTTAAATAAAAAGTTTCTTGGGGGAACTATAGACATTGCTGAGGAAAGCACAGTTTTGCAATTACAAATGTTGTTAAGTAGGAGACTAAAATCCTTGAGATGTGAATCTAATTTACAACAGTGCTGTAAGATATAGTTAAATCACCCTGGTAATGAATATGCTAATGTCTGTTTTTTTAAATGAGCTTAAACTGATGACTTTGATTGGGAAAGAATAAAATTGTTCTCTTCAGGAAAAATGATAGCAGCACTAAATCAAGTGTCTAATACAAAAATATAAGTCTACAGATCCTTCCAATATAAATGTCTTTAGATATGATGTGCAAAGTGCAGCAGTCCCCTTAAGGCTCACTCTTGTAATGCTCAAGGGACTGGGAGGTTTGCTATTAACTTAGTTCAGAGTGCGGTAAAAAACAGAAACAGGGAAGGAAATGTTATCTGTTTGAGTGTTATGAGTATGCATGCAGATGCTTCTGCTGTTATTCACAGGCTTGACCCATAGCAAAATGTTGCTGTTTTCAGTAATACTCACAGCTTATGAGAGTACAGATATCTAGACAGTATATCCATAAATAATTCTTCACAGCACAAACTTTCTTTTTCTACCAAAAAAACTAAAACCCCATCTGCAACAAGATGAGCTTTTTTCAGCAGGATCTGCAAAATCTCTTTTTTTAGTGCACATGCCTAGGTGACAATATCATCAGGGCCTTGAGTGCCCCAATAGGCTTTACTTATCCTAACCAGCTTCCTCTGGGACATCCACCCACTCACCCTATGCCCATGGGGCAAGAGAGCTCCACTAAACTTCAGACGTGGACACTTGGATCCTGCTTGAGCTAAGCCATAGCTACATCTGTGTCCAGCCCTGTCTCCTGCTGTCCTGACTTACTGGCTGCTCTTCCTGCATGGACCTCAGACCTACCCTGTGGTCCCATCCCCTATGTGGACCTCAGGTTCATGTTGTCCAGCCCTGTCTGCAGCTGCTCCTGGCAGGACCCCAGAGCTGACTCATTGCCCCATCTTGTCCAAGACTGCCAAAAAGCTCAGCCCTGCTTGAGGACGGTGGGATGGTGCCTGTTGGCAAGGTTGCTGCCTATGCTGGGGTCACTCTCAGCTCTGGCTTGTCTTCCCTCATGGAGCAGCCCTGGCAAATACTGACATTCATCAACTTTCCAGCACTTCTTACATCACAAGAAGTGATGGGTTGTGAACTCAAAAACATAAACTCATTTTAGAGGCTTATAACTGAGCCACATGAAAATCTAGTAACTCAGTAAATAGTCTTAAAACATCAGGAAATCCTCATACAAAAAAGTTTTACCCATGTGAGTAAAGACACATGAGAACAGGCAACAGCTTATCTGCAGTCTATTGGGCGTTGTGCACATCTGCAGTCCAGGAGGTGAAGCAAAATTTGACTAACCATTTGGTTTTGTGTAGGTAGGTCCCATTGTCATCAGAACAATTAACAGAATGTAGCACAAGGGAGCCTGGCAGTCTCGGAGAGAGCAAGAGTGAAGCAGTCGGGTGGATTCTGCTCACCATGCCATCTTTCTTCTGTGCATATGCAAATGATACCAGCTTAGGGTGCTTTCTGCCTGGTCCCTATCACAGACCCTAACTCACTCCCAAGGGGGGAGACTATTAACATTTATGTGGTTATTTATGTGACAGACAGAAGTACAGTACAGGTAAGTATGACAGAAAGAGTTACCGAGTGAACATGCAGCTAATCAATGCATGTGAACAGATCTGCCATACTTATTCATAAATGTGTAAATGTTGTAAGTAATGAACACACAAAATATGAACACACTCATTTGTCTACTTATGAAGAATCAATTATTTCCTTATCATTTTCTCTATTCCAGCCCATACTGGAGGGGATCATTTTGTCTTACTTCACTGAAAATATAATAAATGTTCAATACATTACTAGATCTAACAAATTACTACAAATCTTGCAGTATTCTTTATTTTCATATCTAAAAAGGACATTTGCAAGACCAAACCTCCAAGGCGACCCATCTCTTGCTTCTTAGTTCAAGTCCATTTAATTTTATAAATTCATTACTCCTTGCACATAAAATTACTTCCCTTGATGTTTTAAAATACACTTTTTCTGATTTCACTGCATTCATGCAAATATTTCCACAGAACTAGGATACTAAACCTAAACCTGCTCCCTATTAAATAAGAGCTAGATTTCTAATTTAGTTTATTATTAGTAGGACTGAAGTACATGTAGTGTTTCATGTAGTATTACAATTGACCTACTCTGCTTTGCCATGTGTTTGAAGAGCTTTTTCTCCACAAATCTATCTATAAATCTAAATCATAGATAAATCTGTATCAGAAACATACAGTAAAACTATACAAAATATGGAGCCTACTTTCACTATTTCAGAAGAATTTTAAAAAATTACTCCCAAAGTTCTCTAGAAAAAGGAAAACTTGTAAGAATTTGGTACAATAAACTAATGTCTTAATAAATTCTTGAAATGAAATAGATAATAATGAAAGTCACATACCTAACTAACATTGCAGCAGACCTTTGGTACCTGTACATCTATCTATATACCTGCTCTTATAATACAGGAAAATCTCACTATCTCTTTCCCTGTGTTTCCTCCATGTTACAGGGACTTTTTTATTTATTTATGATTTTGCATGCAGTATGGTTCCTGGCAGAATGACCCTAGTAGAGCTCAATCATTATTTTGATCTACAAACTCTTTGGCTATCCTGATGTCTTCTACAGTCATGAGCCAGCAGCTACACCACTGTCTTCCACATAACATTTTTTTTCTTTGCAGGTTAACAGTTCCAGAAGAAAGAAATTTCCAGTGGAGCTTGCCAAAAGATGCCTAGTATTGAGGCTGAGCTCACAGACATCACTACATTGCATGTCACATTGGGAAAGTAAAATTTATATTCAGAAGTATAACCGGGAGGGTTGTGTCTGAGCCTCATACAGCTAGCATGGATTTCGGGCAGGTACTGTCCCATCCTAATACCGGTTCAGATGTTTGCATGTAGTTGTGTCTACTCATGTGGATGTGTAAATTCATACCCTGAAGAGACTGTTGACTTTTGCTCTTCCACAACACTCTTGCTTTAGCAATGAAGGCAGATTAAGAAATGGCACCTCCATTTGCCACTGGCTGCTTGTCCCCACCTTGAATGTCACAGTTTGCCCTCCCAGCAGTTGTGCAAATACAGCTGTCTGTGGATGGCTATGGGAGTGAGTATGAACGGGACACTTCAAGCCTGTAGTCAACCACTGTAGTTTTTGGAGTAACTCTGAGAGAGAGAAATATATGTCCTCACAACTTTCAGCTAAATAAAGCTATTATGGTGATTCATGCAAAACGGGATCTGACCATAACACTATTAACATTTATCTGTTGCAACAGTGGACAAACTCAATAAAATATAAAACAAGAAGCAAAGAAATTAATTGAAGAATTTAAAACCAAAATAAGCAATAAATCTAGAAATACAGCTTAAATTTACCTGAGCACAAAATGTTTATTCTTTCCTTTCACTTTTTCATTATTATAATTTCCACAAACATAATTTCCAAGAGCTTGTCTTTATGATTAACCTTGGAATGGCTGCTGGTTTCCTCCTGTGAAGCATCTCCTTTCTTGGAGGTTTGTGCCATGCTGCAAAAGTGTTCAGCTTCTCATGAAGTATCTGCTGAATCTCCATAGTTTACAGTCTGGTATTCCAAGGGAAACAGGCGCAGGTTTTAATTTCCCTTGATGTGGCAGGCTGTAATTCACAGGAAGTCAGAAGCTGATACACAAGCTGCAAGGTAGGTTGTGCAGACACAGGAGTAATTCCAGCCATGTTAGAATTAGAGTTCTTCAACACAAACTCCAGACTTGTAAAGATAAAGGCAGTTATTATCTGTTAGAAAAGCAAGTCTACCTAGGCTAATTGTAAGTCTCTTTACAGTTTAAAAAAAATCCTCTTTTTTTTCCCTTCAAAATAAAGAAAGCAGTTCTTACCCTAAACTGCATATAAATTCTGTATAAATTAATATAAAATTCCTTGTGTATAAATTCATAACCAAAATGGCATTATATTGATAAGAATAATCTCAAATGTAATCTGGAGGTTTGTCTGTTTCTGCATTCACATTTGTTACAGCACCAAGAGAAGTTCTTGACTGCCGGAAGTTCTATGCAGCCAGGGTCTACTCTCATTCATTTGAGTAACAATAACACGAGCCATCATGGACTTCAGTCTAAACTAGGAACTAACCAGCCTGCACTAAAAACTTTGTTATGGAGTCTTCAGTGCAACTGTTTCCTGAAATATGCAAGACTAAACTAGTGCTGATATATTGACCAATATCTCAGTGCAATTAGTCATCCCATGACAATATGACATGGGCATCTTCTTAAAAACAGATAGCATGTATACTATCATGTAATATCAAAGAAATTATGCTTGTCTACTGAATCCAACTCTAGTTTTTGCACCATGTTTTTTTAAATTGTATTCACTAAGAGACCATATGCACAATACTTTTGGCCAATAATAGCCTCATTTCTAATACGGGAAAAAGAAAGAAGAAAATGATGAACAATCCTTGTGATAATGGTGAAAGAAGTCCAAGAAGGTAATTCATGAACACAAGACAAGCATAAACTTTTTTTCAATGTCCCAATAAACTCTTAATTAATTAGATTGCCGCAAAAGAAACTTAGCTTTAAACATTTTTAAATTTCCCCTTTATGAGAATGCAGAATAAATCAAGTCTGATAATTATTCTCTCACTTTTTTCTTTTTTTCTTCTCTGTATCTAAATAGGTGCACATACAAAGATACATTCTCAGTCATATACTTCCTATGATTATAAACTGGCATTGTCCATTTGTATAACACATTGTACAAAGCAGCATAAACCATTAATAAGCCTTCTGCACTCTACAATATGAATAAATGCATGAACGCACATTTCTATGTGTTTTATCCAGAAATACGAAGAAACAGGTATTGAAATGTAACACTTCACTAATAATTTTAAACTACAAACACTCCTCAAAAAATTTATTTTCAACATACTGCCCTGGAATTTTTTCTACATGCATGCAAGTTGCTATTTGCCCTGGTGAATCTCAGTTTCTTCTCTCACAATCTGCCTGTCAGAAAATCCAGACATATAGAACAAGTAATTCTGAGGAAACACTCAGAGATTCGGGAAGCAGACCATACCTCCCTTCAATCAGTTGTCGCTCTCTCCTCAGGCTGAGATTGTTGTCACCACTATGGGCTTAACTTGCTTTGACAGTAGCTGCATTTGTGCACGTTGGTCTTCATCTTTTCTGGTAAAGCCTGGGCCTTGAGTCTCTGCTTATTTTGATTTGATACTCATAAGAGATAGAAACCTTCCAAACAAAGCCTGGCTTCACCAGTATGTAGAGTGCCAGCAGAAGACTCAGGCTCTACTGAGGATCATCTTGAGTTGATAGGAAGACAGTAAATGGCTTCAGGAAGAGCACAGATTTTGCACCATTCTGCTTAACAGTGCTGAATTTCATGCCAATGAGCAGATGTGAAAAGTTTTTGTTTGTGCACACTATAATATGAATCAGATTATTTTACATACTTAATAGGCCATTGAAAAAAAAAAATAGCTTGCCAGGAGAACGTGGGAAACTCCACTTTCCTGGAGGAAAAGAACTTCTTTACTTGTTCGAACTGTTAATTTCCATCCAGTAATGCTGCTGTCAACTGTCATCCACAGTGTCTGAGCCCACACTAGCTTCAGCCACTTGCATTACTAGTGGTAGAAATCACAGACTCAGCAGTAAGGATGTCATCAGCGTACTTGAGATTACAACATCTCCTTCTGCCAATGTTAATACCACTATGGCAACCATCAACAGCAATACACATTATTATTTCACTATAAATATTGAACAGATGTGACAGCCTTGTCAAACTCCTTTCCCGGTGTCCAACCACTCCGTTATACCTTTTGCTGCTTTGACTACTCTGGCCATGAAAAGAAATGGCACAAGTTGACCATCTGTGCAGGAAAGCACTTTTGCAACACTCAGTACTGGTCCGTACTTCTGTATGACATATTAAACTAACACTTTTAAATACAGTTGCTAAAATGTAACTGCAATAGATTACCACCTCTTTTTTTTTTTCTCTAATAACTTTGTGATTAAAATCAATGCAGGTTATGCAGGTTTTCACCAGTTTCACCAAGATCGGGTTATAGCCTAGCTACTGTAAGGCCCCTATTATAACCAATAGCTTGTTGACTCTGCTTTGGCCACTTTTTCCTGCGATGATGAACTTTCTTGAAAGATAAACAAAAAAATGAAAATTGTGTTACAGTTCTTGTTTAACACTTCATGTACATTCACTCTTTCTGCTTAATTTTAAATGCCCTAAGAATGTTCTTGCAATTTAGTCAGAAGAAACTACATTTACACAGACTGGGAAATTAAATGTTACTTGTTGCTCTTTTTAAGAAGGGTTTGCAGTATCTCACCCAGGGAAGATGGCTGGGGAACCATAAATTAGAAGAGGGAGTTAACTTATCCCAAGACCAGGTCAGTAGGAGAATGAGAAATAGGCAGGAACAACCTAATCCAATTTTCCATCCATTTTCCTGCTCAACCACACACCATTCAAAAAACCACCAAAAGGTTATTCAGCATCTAATTTTGTAGGCATTAGCCTTTAAATCAGAGCAAAGCAACTCAAAGAATCTGGGGAGCAACCTGCCGAGTTCTGCTTCACCTCCACAGGCATAGGTTTTCTCTCTGAGGGTTTCAGAAGAACCAACACAATGGCTATGTAATAGTATGCCTTTATCCTGTAAAACTTACTCAGTATGTGTTGGAAAAGGGAGTCTGAGCATGTTCTAGGTGTGACTGTCCTGAAGAAACCAGTGTTTCAGCAACAGTTCTGATTTCTTTCTTTTCTTCCTTCTGAGTTGATACCTGTGGATGGTGGAATTGTTACCCTATGGTAAAAAGAGACGTGCAAAGCTGGGCAGACTTGGTGGGGCTGGATTCTCCACAGGTAGGGGAAGGTGAGAACTGAATCCAAGAGCTAGATATAGATGTTCTATCCTGAGCTAAGACTTACACATTGCTGAAGCTAATATAAGTGTTTTATGTGGAAGAAGAGGTAGGCAGACTGTATACCCTCTCCATTGTTAAATCAATAATGTGGTGTGCTGCCGAAATCCAGCTGCACGTCCACTTTTTTTTTTCACCTCTAGGTCTAATCAATGAAGAAAAGGTGAAGAGGAAAGGCACAGAAAATAGTTGGAAGCAGCTTTGATTCTCACTGATGATATTCTCCTTAATTTGGGTGGCATCTGACTCTTAGAAGAATATTCTGGAGATATTTGCTTGGAACCATAAGACTTAGCTCCTTTCTGAAAAGTATTCAACCTTCATACCTCCTCTTCTCCATCCACAAAAGCAACGACAAAGCCTCTGGGTTGATGCAAAATGTTATCTTTGGGTTTTTGTTATTATTGTTATTACCATGTATTATGCAAGTATTTGACACATATGAGTTTTGTTTCCCTTGAAGAAAGCTCCAAGGAATCATTTACTGGGGGTAGGAGAGACATGTGATAGGTCCAAGACTGATGAGTCATCACACCTGATGCTCAATACAAAAGACAAAACTAAAGGATGAGTACAACAGTGTTTGAGCAGTCATATTCTAGCGTCACCTGGATGCTGCTGGAAAGAAAAGGGGATTGTTTTGCCATTTTTATAGGATAGCCAGTGTTTTATTGCTTTGTCTTGCTTTTTTTTCCTTAAGTCACTCCTAAATACTTCATGGAACTCATAGACTATGCACTGCTGAATCTTAAATGCATTCAGAAGGACATATATGTATCCATATAGATATATATCCATATAGAATGCCAATGAAGGAATAAAGCAAAAGAAATCCATGCTAAATTAAAAATTGTGCACAACCATTTATTTTTTGGGAAAAAAACCCTCATTACAGCTCAAGACATGATAAAGACAGGGGTTTTGAACACATGTGACAATCTCGATTTGGACAAAAATCTCTAAAGCTGCTGCTTCAGTTGTAGCTTGCATAACTAAAGACAAAGCAGGTATGATCAGGTTAATTTCTGCATTTGGACAGTTCTTTGGCATACTGCAACAAAGCAGAGCAAGGGACTTTCCTCAACCTCCAACTCTTCCACAGGAGAGCAACAATGATAACCATCACTATGCTGCATGCTAGCCTCCCCTCAGGTCAAGGTCCTCACAGTGCTTCACAAAGACAAATTAATCACGCCTCAGAAACATACCTGAGCCACAAGTATTTAGCACTTATTTCAGGCCAGCCCTGATTTAAGTGTCTTGCAAATCCCTCCTATATTCTTATGTGACTAGGTGTGACTGGGGATCACATATCCAACAAAGCACAGGTCCTGGTTAGCTTTAAGCTTTAAGTAGTTTCTCCGAACCTAGTGGGACCCCTCACATCCTCAGAAATGATACAACAGGTGTTCTCAGTGTCATGTTCATTGAGGGCCCCTTAATGAGTTGGACAATAGGCTGGGGACCACATAAAGAAATTCATTTACCGTATAACACGTTCAAAAGATGTCAGATGAAGAAAGGTCCCTTTGTGGGTCACATGCAAAACCCTTCTAGGATACAGGTGGCTGTGGCTTGGTACTCTGGGAAACCCTGATATAACAGAAGCTAAACCACTTAGCTGTTGACATAGAATAATTAAGTACTGCAACAGAATAAAGGTTCATCTACATGCAACTTTTAAGGCAATTCAGAGTTGGGTTGGTTGAACCTAGAAAAGATGCAGATTTTGTGAATCTTTGATGCTAATATTTTACATTCACAAAACCAATTTGGAGTCTTTCAGAATTTCCATTTGTGATGCTTAATACTGTGGAGTTTTTTTCCCCCCAATAGATACTAAATTAAACAGAAAGTACGCCACCTTTACAAATTAAAACTCTCCAGCCAAGAGGAAGTCTACGATATTTATCAAGCTTAGGTAATAAAGCCATTGTTGCATATGAATGAAAGGAAAACTCCCAATTGTTTGCAGAAGGGGCCAGGATTTCACCTTCTTAAAAATGAGCCCTCGGGTACCTCAGGGGTCGTACTGATCAGGACGAGTTATATAGTGTATATATCACCTTCAGGTTTTCACTACAGATTATGTCTATACCTTTTTCTTACTTTCCCTATGAATTTTGTTTTTTTCCCGTTCCTTCTTAGCCCTTTTCCCCCCTTCCTCCCTCCTCCACGCCGCTCTCCCCCGCCCCGGCCCCAGCTTTTCTTTAGGTTTCTTCCACTGTCCCTCCTACTGCTTTCACAGCATCCCCAATACAGAATGCAAACCCTTAAAATTAACATTCCAGTTAAACTTTCAAGCTCTCAGCATCTGAATGGGTTTGAATAGAGGCAATGCCACTAAACCATCCCTTTTGCAGACATGGTATAACATGGTGGCATTGGGACCAGTGGGACAATTCTCCCCAGAGCAGGGTGCTCAGGAGATTATGAAACTCACATTTGGCTTCGGCTATCTTTTTATTTTTGTTCTCTATAATACAATATGAGAGGAACTTCCTTAATTTTCACATCAGTGTTTGCAGCCCAGGACTCCATTAATGCACACTTCTCCCTGCTGCTGTTCTGTGCCCTAGTTTGCAGTCAGTTCATTCTGCACTGATGTATATTTCATTGCCCAAGGCTTAATTTTGATTTATTGTCCATCCATAAATTAGAAAAATATGCTCTGGAATTCCATCCCGCTGAAAAGCTGTGCCTGATGTCAGGGGACTGGGTGATATTTAAGATGTCAGAAATACATATTGGATTAGTGTGCTTTGTTTCCCCACAACAGCAGGTGTTTAATCATAGCTGATGGCTGAAGTTAAATGCATTAGGACAGGATCAGCCAAGAAGATGGAGTTTTTCTAAACCATACAAACTCCAGATAAATAACTCAAAACTAATTGTGTGTCCACATCTTAGATACATTTTTATTTACTTTAATACATTAAACAATGAAAATGGCCCCTGGCACTTAACTCTTCATTCAAGATCTGTACAAATCTTTGATGTTAATGAGTGAGTGGCTTTTGCATGGTATTACATTGTCCCTTCTTGGCCCTTCAGTGGTGTAAGGTATTTTCTAAAGGAAAGATAGCTAAGACATAAATAAAAAGGAGTAAAGCAGCTATAGAGATGGCACATCATTTTTTGAGATTGGGGGGTTATTCCCATAGAAAATTCAAGATACGGATGTAAAAAAAATCACTTTCTATACACAGGACCCTAAATAACACAGACCACATTCTGCATCCAAGGGTTTTCTTGAATTTTCTTTTTCTACTGCTGATTTTTGTTTGTTGTGTTTAAGCTTGCTGCTCTGTTTATGTTAATGAGAAGTCTCTGTGTATAGAAAAATGATCAGGCCTGGTCTTGAGCAATTTAGCTGGAGGCCGAAGAGAAGACGCTTAGGAGAGCAAACATTTTCAAGGTCAACCGGTGAACTGTAACAAGCCAGTGAGATTCATGGCGAGAATTGTATATTTTGACACAACAGCGATTTGATTAAAAGAGAAAGTAATGGGTTTAAACAGTCGCTATGAGGATGTAGCCAGACTTTGTTAGCTTTTCGCAAATTACTTAACAGAGCAGTGATGGAACTGGAAATAGGGCTGTTTTGTATAAGGTAAAGAAAAGAGGGTTACATTTGAAACAGGAATAATAAAGGATGCTAATGTGTGGTGTTAAACATATTTCACTTCATTCACCTTGCAATGATTTCTAGGAAGTTTGGAACATTATAAATGTTATAGACAGCTATAATAAAGTTGACGGGTTTTAAGTTTTCTGATATTCAAAACATTGTTGCCATTACTGCATTTATAAAAGTTCAGCCTTCTATGAATAAATAATACTCTGTACATATAGGGCCCTTCTCACAGAGATATCAAATCACTGCAAAGGCAGGCAATGGGAGCTACTGTTCATACGCTGCACAGAGAAACTGAGGCAGGGAGGCTTTGACTTGCACAAAATGATTCAGAGGGAAACGTACGATACAGGGCCCCATTTCCCAGTCTTTATATTTATGGCCTAATTGCATGTGATATTTAAGTGTAAGCTTGTAGTGTGATATCTAGCTACCTCAAAATAGGCACTTCTTCCCAACATTTGATGAATCTGTAGCCGAGCTAAAGAGAGACCACTAACCCAAAAAAGAGATATTTATTATATTGACATTGCGCCTCTCTTGCCTTCCTGTTTTAAAAGTACTTTTAACAGAATTTTGAAACCATGGTCCAAGTTTAACGCATCTCACAATAAAGTGAATTCCAGTTTGCACATGCCCCAGAAGAGGTTCTATTCCACAGGCCGATTCCACCCCACCTCAAAGCAGGGACTTCCCACTATCTGAACACCACTCAGAACAGTAAGACTTTATGTGCAAACAGCAGTAGGAGCATTTCATCAGGCTAGATGTTTTGAAACTGGAGCTGCAGTGAGTGTCCACTGGAGACTCGTACTCTAACAAAAAATTATCCCTTTCCTTTTCCTATTAGGTCTGCATCTACTACTGTTGTTGACTTTGCTTCTTTGCACACACAGAAGTTATGTGACTTTGGGGGCAGGTCTGTTTAAAAACAACTCAGTTGTTTTAAAAAAAACAACCAGTAAACTGAAAAATTCCTGTTAATGATGAAAGACTGCTGCCTTACAACAGCAGAGTAGGGGGTAGGTGCTGGAATCTTCCCAGGCATACAGGCTGGAAGAGAGGACCATGAAAGCAGGGAATCAGAAATGGTTGAATGTGACCATAATCACCAGAATCACCATCTCTGCAGATGTAGGTTGTATTGCATAAATAATTTGTTTAAAAAAATTTGTTGTTTTATTGATTGGTACTGCTTAAGCTCCCAGTACTCAGGGTATGTGAGGCTGTTCATGGTTGAATTATGTCCATCTCAGGCCATGCTGCCTTCAAAAAGGGGTAGTCCTACCTTACTGAGTACCTTGTGCCAATGCTATCTGGAGTGGGACAATATAGAGAGTCAAATCAGTTCTCTAATCTCGGTGAAATTCAATGTTCTTGGTGCTCAGCTGGGTCACTGAGGTGTTCCAACTCACCATGTGATGACACGATGACTACCAGTTATCCTTCAGGAAGTGGTGGGAACATAGCTGAGGCTTAGGCAGAGCGCAGGACTGAAAAGCACTGATCACTCACCAACTTTTCTAAAGTTACCTTTGAGTTTGGTTCTGACACTCCAGCACGGCTTCAAGATTTGTTCTCCTTTGTCTTAATGCACAAGAAGATGAGGTATATCTGCTAAAGATTATGGCTTGGATGAGAATCATCAAATAATACAGCTTCGGTTTGCTTTAAAACTGTCCATTTAGAATTAGAGTGATGTTGTAGCTGCCCTGAGCAGACAGAATTTGCTAATAAATCCCCTCTGTGCTAAGGCTGAATGAGGTTGAACTCATACTCTTTGCAAGAATTCTGTAGAGGGAGGAGATGGTTTTTATTTTGAGGAAAATAAACATTACATTACCAATTCTGTGCCATTTATTCAGCCAAAAATTCCACTGAATTGCTCCCAATAAGTAAGAGCTTGAGAATATAGCCCTAATTCAGATTTCCTGGGAGTATTAGAGAATGTAATTCACAAATTAATGCAAAACTAATTTTTAGTCTAAGGAGCAGTAATTCTGATTGGAGACTGGGAGGCAAAGGCTGATGGGAAACCATGTTTAAAAATACATAAATATTAAATCACCGTTTATCTCTAGGGGAAAAAAATCCAATATGGCAATCAACACCTTTCAAATAACTAGTTAGTTTAACTGGAAAAATATTAACAGCAATAAAACTGAATACCAATAAGAAGTGTCCAAGGAGGATTCCAGGCTATTCCTCTATGCAAGACCAAACTACATCTAGCTTCACTTGATCTTCAGATTCAACCTTTTGCAATTAAATGCCAGATGAAAGAGCTTCCAGTTAATAAGTCCTTTAACCTCTACATCCCAGAATATTCTGCCCCTTAGTATATGTAGTAGATTCCTTCAGTTGTCACCGGTCTTGAAAAATAATTTCCAGGGGAAGATTTTGGGTTGAGCAGGTTATTTATCAGGTGTCACAATTCCTGATTTCTCAGGTCTTCCATGGACTCCTCATGCGACCTTGAGTAAGTCACCACACTTCCATTTCCATCTCTGAACAAAGGGTATCCTACTTACTTATCTCTCAGGGGCCTTGTGTGTCTTAACCAATCAATATTTTTCATGACATTCTGAGATCCATGGATAATTAGAGATTCTATGACAATAAAACATAAGTACTGTACACAGCTTATGGGCTGTTTTTCCATCCCTGGTGTCTCGTAACTCCAGTGAGACTGATGAATATCTGTACATGTTTTTAGCATAGATTGAAAGGACATAACTTCCTAAAAAAAAACCAAACAAGAGTCCCAAACACTTCTCCTGTTTGATTATCCAAGATGTCCTATGAAGGAAAATAAAAATTCTGATGAGCTCTGACCTCTAACTCCACCTGTAGAGTTACAATAGCAAAAGGAAAGTGACTTGTCATTTTGAAAATGAAGTGCAGAAAGTTTGATCGTGCTAGAAGTCTAATGATAAAGTTGATTGAACAGGTTCTCAGGAAAACTGTCAATTAGATTCTCCCAAACAGTAGTAGGAAAACTGTCAATTAGATTCTCCCAAACAGTAGTATCATAAAACATTTCTTTGGGGAGAATGCAAGGGAGGGTCCCACACTGTTTGTGTGGTCAGACACTAGATGTTTCAGTGAGATCTGTAATTAAATGATAAATGATATTGTGGTCTGCTATGTTTCCACTTGCTCTGGTAATAAATCATTGGGACATTGAAATGTCCTAGGTTTTGCTGCTTACCAGGCCTGTTTCTCCTTTCATGTATGTGGCAGAACTTTGAACTACAAATTTTCTCATCTGCATCAGATACTTTACATTTCGTATGCAAGAAAGAAGGGCAAAGTTTCATATGCAAACTTACCCAGGCACTCTTTATCCTGTAGAATTGTGGTTACACACTTTGTGCTGTAGGGTCAGAATGGGTCCCAGACAATTCACAGAGACAACAACCATTATCAGAGTTTTTTCCTTTCTGGACTCCTACCCATCTAGAGACTGCAACAATAAACTTTGTTTCCAAAATAAAAAATAATCTGGATCCCAGCCAAGCTGAGATGATAAAAGTCAAAATTTTGTTCTAGCCCTAAGCAAAACCATGTTCTTCACTGTTAACTGGGCAATTTCTCTACTTGGAATACCTGAATTTAATAACAATAACAATGATGACAATAAAGTCATACCTATTATTCCAGACTGAAGACAAAGAAATGACTGCAGATAATGAAAAGTAAGATGTGTATTTTTTCTCTATTGGTTTGAAAATTATAGTAATAATGAGCTGTTTAAATTATCAAAGGAAGCTCATCAATTTCTGAATATGCTTCTAGTCACATTTGCAAGCTTCTAAATATTTAGTAACTAACTGGTCTTTCACATTTCCTAGGGGCACAAGCGCTTCTTTAAATTTTATTTTAAGCCGTTCCTGCTGATACAGACATGGCAGCACTAAGATGAGGCAGTTCACAAATATGCATATCATCCATTTCAAAATGCAAGTGCCTAAAATGCACTCCTCTCAGAAAAGTCAATTAGGATAATCAGATGTTGATGGTTAATTGATTTATTAATTTGAAAATACCAAACAGACCCAAAATGTGAATGGTTTCTAATTTAATTTATTATTTAACACTCTAATTGTATATCTACAAGTACGGTCATTTTGCTAGTCTCATTTTTTAAAGTAGGGCCTTTGTTCTACCAAACTTCTGCTGACAACAGGCAAAGACTACAACTATCCCTCCAGCAGGCTAGTTGTTAGTTTTCAAATCATGCATATAGCAGAACACATTTGGCCTGACAGATGCAAATCTTTTAAGATTTCTGTTGAAATCAGATTCATTTTGACTACTTTGAGAATTTTGTCACAAGTGCAAAACTCAGCCCAAATTTATGGATGTTGTAAGTATTAAACTTGAGCCAAAAACGTGGTTTTGAATAGAAAACTCACACCACTAAGTTTTGATCAAAATCAAGCTAAAATTTTGAAGGCAGGAAGGTGATTTTGCCAGTCTAAAATTTGGCAGAATCTGTTGGGTTATGGTTAAATTTTATCTTGACATTGTTATTACTCTCTAGAACAGAGATTCAAACCATATCTAGAACAGAAGTTCAAATCATCTAAGGAAATGGAAATCCTTGCAAACAGAAATGGATAATAAATTAAAAATGTAATGTTTCATGTACCTCTGGTTTTACCTGACAGACCATAACAATTTCAAAGGAGCGTTTATAGTTATTTAACTAATGACTATAGAGAAAACACTGTTCTAGCCCCCCTGTGTCTCTCACCACAGCTGGAACTAGTGAAACCCCTAATTATTTCCTCTACACACTGCACAAAACCATCCTTCATTTCTAAGCTTTGTGAGGGAGGTGTATGTTTTCTTTCAGGGTTAGGCACCTCTGTAAGTTGGGAATGGGGAAGTGAAGAAGTCTGTACTCCTACAGATTAGTCTACAGAGTGAGAATAGCACCTATAGCTCTTCCTTCTTCTTAGAGATTTTATTAATCAAAACCAGAACTTCTGTCTTGCACAAATGTAAACATACAGTTCCCACACATCTACTACATCATATTAGACTCATCCATCTGTGCTTAGTATATGGAGTTTATCAAAGGACTACGACTTGCTTATGTCTTTAAAATGGCTATTTTAATTTCTACAATTCCATTTCAAGTGCATCTTTTGAAGAACCTCAAGTACCAATGAGGGCAAAGCTGGCCATTGGCATGGAATGGCATCCAAACAAAATATTTTCGCTTGGAAAAGAGACAATGGAGGGAGGAGATGGTGGAAACAGTTAAAATCAGGAACTGATGAACAGATGAATACAGAATGACAAGCAGGGTCAGGCAACTAGAAGATGAGGCAGTAGGTTTAAAACAAAGTACCTTTTCCTGGAGGATAAGCATAGCCTGCAAACAGGCTGCTGGGGAAGCGCCATGTATATATGTGTTTAAAAGGGGGTTAGACACATTCATAACAGATAGAACTATCAAAAGCGAAGAAATACATGGTTCCAACACAGCTTAAAGTCCCTAAATGGCTGATTGCAAAAAAGAAGAGGGATCACAATACTTGCCTTTAAACTTTCTGTAAGCAGATGTGTCTGGCCACTGTTGAAGAGTAAACTAGACCAGACAGATCTTTCATAGAGTTCTTCTCATGCATTTTAGATTAGCCAATGTAGTTTGGTGTATAAACTGAAAACACCCCTAAAAGTTTACAATCCTTGACCAAATCAATTATAAGAGCTCAGAAGAAGCCTTTGCAAATTACAAGTTACTTTCACAGTTCTACGATCTAATACTCTCCACCAGACTACAGAAGTAAACGGGAGCTGAGAAGTCTCATCTGGGAGTGCTCTGCTCCTGCTTTTCAGGCAGACACACTGCAGGTGATCACTCTGCTGAAGTGATCACTCAGCTGCTGCACCTTACACAAAAAGTTAATGAACAGTGAAGGTAAAATAATTCTGACCTGTTTCAGGGCTTTTCTCCCTGTAGCCCTTCTGGATCTGCTGTAAACCTGATTTACAGCCCTGTGAATGTTGTCCTCCTCCCATCAACCTCAGGACTAGCTCTGAGGTCATCCATACCTGCTGTGCTCTGCTGATGTCACAGGAACAGAGAGGACTTCCATGGCATGAAAGTCTGGCCCTGGGTGCTTTTTCAACTTGGTAACCAACCTTGTACTGTCAACCTGCATTATGGCTTTTCACGGGGAAGAAAAAAAGCATTGGTCAGAAGGACATCTGCAGAAGTCTGATTGGAGAATAAAGAGGTCTGAAAGTTATCCTCCCCGAGGGAAATACGTGTTTCTACGTGCAGTCCTTTTCTTGGCAAAATACTCTACTGCAGCTTAATGCTCTCCTTCTCCTTTTACTGTTATTAATTATCAACCCGTGAGCCGGGTACAGCCAGAAAAGGGGAATGAACTTGACTCAGCCACGTGCCTCCTCCCTAAACTGGACCCCGTACCTCTCTCTGGTGGTGCCAGGAAGGCTGAAGGGAAGGGCAACATGGGCATGGCCCCTGCAAGCCAGGGGCATCGTAAGGGGGCATGGGGCCACAGAGGCCACGGCTCAGTGCTGCTGGTTTCTCCTTATTTATGTTTTTTATCATTACTCAGTTCAGCCACACAAGGCAAATTGTGTTTAATAAATTAGCCTAATGGATTCCGCAAGTGGTTTGTGAGCAGGGTGCTTCCTCCGGTTAAGGAAAACATTTATATTCCCTCTCCCTTTTCTTTTCCCAACCATGAGGGTAAGCAGAGCGCAGGGGACAGTGAGGAGGGGGGAGCAAGCCCGCCTGTCACCCCTGGGGCCAGGGGGACCGTCGGGGCCAGCCCCAGAGGAGGCGCGGGGAGCCCGGGGCGCCGGTGCCCTTTGTCTGCCCGCCGGCGGGGCGGCTGGGCAGCCCGGGGCTGCGGTACCCACCACAGCTTCCTCGGCAGGCGGCTCCCGCCCCTTCCCCGCGCTGCACATTACACCCTTCCAAAGGGGCCTCTTTAACAGCTCCCCATGAAATAATAATTCATTATGTCACTAGGAGGGAAGAAAGGGAGTGTAAGTGTCTTGATGGGATTAGCGGAAACCCCCGCAGAGATGATTTAGGAGCCGTGATAATTCATTTAATAGGGGCCTGGGGTAAATTGCTAGACAGGGAAATGTAACTGAACCAGCTTAGAAAGGGCGCATTACAGGTCTGTATATGATAACTGGCTTCATTAGCAATATTTAAGAGATTTCATTTAAGAATGAGTCATAAAATGCAGAACTATTTCATCCACCTGGTTTGGTGGCCTTTAGCTTTACTCTGTCTGAATATTAAATTGGAAATGGCACTACAGCAACACATTTTGGAAACTGTTCTTTTAGCTGTTATTTGTATGGTTGGTTTAGCTTCTCGTTTGTTAACCTTTTAAAATGAGTATCATCGAAGCGGCTAATGGTACATCCAGAACTCAGAGGGATGAGGAAGGCTTCAATGGCTGAGAAGAGACTGCTGCAAAACTTAGCAAAAACTCCAGGTTTCCATTGCTGTACACACACAGGTCCAGAAAGTGTCGGCAAATGGCAAATGATTTCCACAAAGCTCAGTAAGCTAGCACCTTTCCCATTGAATCCATCTGATTATGCAACAGCTTGGATGGGTGGAACTACATGCATGCATACAGAAATAATCAGCTGCACTTCGGGAAGTCTACCATCCTGTACCGCGGAGTGGAAGTTTGCCTCAGATGCTATCATTAGCAAATGCTGGGTTTGGTTTTGGAACAGGAAAGATAGACATGATAGTTTTCTCCCACTTAGCAACATTTAAAAATCAGTAATACTGGAAAAATTCTGCTTTTTTTAAAGCATGGTCCAAATGATTTTTTTTTAAGCGCTGCCCAAATAAATGACTACAGTTTCCTACTCAGTATGCGTGGATAAATATTAACATTTATATCAGATGAGGTTAGAGACATAAAGAACCAAGTTCTGTACATACAGTCTTGCAACTTCATTAACCCCTCTGGGGTTGTGAGATGTAAACAATGGCAGAACTTGGCCTGGCAGTTGTGTGGTTTTGATTTGTGTGTGGTGATGTTCATGGAAAAGGAATTGTTCAGGATAAAAGCTATTATAAAGTGTTTTATTCATCCTTAATATTGTGCTCGTATGCTTGTCAAGTAACATTTCAGTAATATTTGTCACCAGTCCTTGTGAGTTACAAACTTCAGCTTTTTAAAATAATTACTTAGAACATGATTTTAATCCATTGTCCCCTTGAGTGCATTTTAGGAGACAAGATGCACCTCAAGATTTGGGGAAGTGTTTAACAAATACCAAAAAGTGGTTCATAAGCCTATGAGCTTTTTCAGTGCCCCCTTCTTATTTATCACTAGTTCATTCTTTTTATCACTGGGAACAAAGGAAATGCACTTATAGGGAAATGCTGTCAAATAAATTATGAAAGTAATCCTGTCATAAACATGTGTGCTGCTTATTCTTCTCCTGAAATATCAAAATGAAACAGTGATATTTTAACATCACCGTATAGGATTAGAGTAAGATTTGCTGATCATCTTTTATCTGGGGATGTTGCCAGCTGAATTGTACAGTAATTCACTGTGCAAGCTAGTATCATAGAAAAAACAAATAACTGAATTCTTTTTAGCCGTCACATGAAGTGTGGATGCATTAATAAAGTCTTCTAATCAAAAAGGACAAGTGATTATACATAAAATGATGCTATTACACATACAGGGTCATACAACTACAGGATGAACCAGGTTTTCTTTAGGTTATCAAAATTTAGCAAAACCTCCTGTTCTGTCTGTGTACCACATAAAGTCCGGTGATATTACCATCCTTTTTTTTTTTTTCGAACTTTGAAATTCCACAATAAAGGGGTTGTACTTGGTACAATATTGTAAACCGTTTTGAAACATAGCAAGCAGTATCTTTATCAAGGTAGCTAAAGATATTAATAACCACGACTGTCAATTGTAGGAATAAGACAAGTGTTTTAATAAATCTTCACTAATACTCCATACAAATATAAAAGAATGACTAGCTTTCTCTCTGGCCCTTTCCCTAGTGACCACTGCCCGTTATGACTTTGAATGATTCCCTCTAATGGAAGACAGCCAATACTGTCCATTATTCCAGATGGTCAGCTCGACTGCAAAGTTCTGTTAACGCTTCTCAGCATTCAGATATATCTCGCCAGCCTTTTTTTTTTTTTTTTTTTTTTTTTTGCTTTCCATAATAATTCAGTCCAAGATCAGCCATCTAATAGTTGGCAGACAAAATCTGGGCTATCTTGCCGACTGGTTACAAAATTCATTTTGGTATTCATGTTAGAAATTGCACAGTGGTTTCCTGCTCAGCTCGTATTAAAAGAAAGTCAAAACAGACCAACAGCTCTATAATAGCCAGTAAGTAATACATTAATCACTTACTGCTGCACAGCTAAGAGGTGACAGGAAAAAATGTAAGCAGACTTTGTGGGAACATTCTGAACTGGGCTGTACCTGCATGACAATCCTGCCTGTTACCACAGTTTGCACTAAACACAAACAGGATTTGGTCCAGTATCTTCCATGTAGCAGGCATTGCTTTTTCATGTACTGTGGGTATTTGACATGCTGTGTCCTGATTTCTGTAAAAGCAATTCAAATCATGCAAATATTTCATGCTCTAATCAGCAGAAAGTAGATAAGTACTGGCCTGTGCATGCAATTTACCAAAGTTCAACTAATTTTTCAGTTAGCAGATAATGGCTGGGTATTATAAAGTAATGCTCATCACTTCACACGAGCAGCATTTGCTTATTGCTGTTCTCTGTTAATACAAAGAGGCATTAGCAGACACTTGTAAATTTTCCTATGTACAGCTTACATAAAAACTAATGACAACAACAACAAATGACAACAACTGCTCCCATTTAAAAGCACTGCACCTAGAATAAATATTGTAGGTGTCCTTGGGGACAAATATTTCAAGTGCTTAGATATCTTTCTGGTATGCTTTCTAGCATCTTGTCATCCGCAAAAGCGTGCTACAAAAAGTGGGCTTACACACTACTTACATGATTTTCTGTAATGGGAAGCTTAGAATGCTGCATTTCTGGCCTGAAAATTAAAATGATTTGATTTATTTTGCAAACCCAGAATAGCTCTAGTAAAAACAGACTGGCGGTTTTGACACTGAATTGCATGGAATTGCTCCAGGTTTTTACCCTTGCACAGGAATACAAATTGGGCTGATAATTGTGCATTTTATCACAATAACATCCGTTGTTTAATTGATATATTTGTTTCAGGCAATCAGATATTTCAAAATATTCAGGGAACATTCAGCTACCAGGTACCAGTATTTGATTTTTTAAATAAAATTGTTTTCTAGAGAAAACTATACATTTGACCTCCTGACTTTTTCAAAAATCATTATCCCTATAGCACTACCAGTACTTTCAATAAAATCAAGTTTAACTTGTGTTTGAAACACACATTACAAATAGATGTATAGTTGGACAAGATATTGAGAAAAGGAATAGTACAGATTATGAATATTAAGATTTATATTAATCTATAAGCCTATTAAAGTACAGTAAAACCTGTCCTTCAGACCACCTTTTTAAAGATATCACCTCCCTGATGGGACCACTAAATTTCGGGCCAAATTATTTTCCCATAAAGAACAATGAAAAGAAAATGATTATATTAAGACTACTTCTACTATGGTTTCTTTTCATTGTTCCACCAAAAATGATTCCAAACAGTAAAATAACATTGATTTTGACCTTGTTAATGAACCTGAAGAACTTCAAGGCTTACTTGACCATAGATTTCCCTTTAAACAGGAAAAAAATGACATGTAGCCATCATAATTTCATCAACCTTGGCAGAATATACGTAATTTCACTGGTATTTTGGATAGACAGCTTGTCTTGATATTGCTAACGTTCCACAGGGACAGAGCATGGGCTTTTTCTTCATACCAACACTCTTAAATGATTCTGTAATTTGTCTAACATTGATTAAGTCTTCTGAGAGTTAGGAATATTTTAAAAGGCTGTGTTGTACAAATTTATATACTATTACGGGATTAATTTAATTTTTCCAAGATGTCCATCTTCCCTATGGTAGGAACTTTCCAGAGGTGTCTCGCTGGGACTTCCTCACTCCCTTTAGGAGTGCTACACCTAGTCAGCGTAAAATGTAGATCATCGCAGTTTCTCTCCTATTAATATGAAGGGTCCCAGGGACTACAAGTCTCAGAGTGCAATGTCCCTCCTTGATTTGAGCAGCCTTCCCTAGGTTGGAACCTTCAAACAGTACCCCTGTCCGGATTAACAGAGTTCAAAATAGGTGTTGCACAAAGCATATTGGCCCACAGCACATTATCACTGCTAGCTGCTGCCTTTTTTACTTTTACCTTGCTGTCTGTATGCATACACAAAATCTGGTGTGTTTCCCACATGCCTTTGCTACATATTTTTGTATGTGTTCGTATCATTCAGTGTATTTACATCCTTACATCATTACTTTATGTGGAGGATAGGCATCCTAACCACTGCTGTCACTGGGAAGCTTGTATTTTGGCCTTTATGGGTATTACACTAATAGCTTATTGTGTTCTAGATGGATATTTTTCTAAGGCAGTGAAAAAACACAGTTAAAAAACAAACAAGCAGCCTCTTCCAAATTCAGAATACACTGGAATAGTAATTTTTCTTCTGCATACAACCTCAGTTTTCCTGGAACTAAAATAAACATTTCTAATGCTAAAAAGCAAACCCAAATTCAGATCATTAGGACTATTATGCTAGCAGTTAGAGCACTGGATGGTTTTGTTACCATTTGGAGTCCCTGTCTTGCTGTAAAGGTAACCCAGGGCTCATAGATATAAGCAGACAGGAGAGCTCTCACACACATTTAGAGAAGAGCTAGAGTTTGCCCTCACCAGAATTTATTTGGCCTCTCGGTAGTGGCACACGCTCTTCGCAGGTAGCTACTGCTCTCCTACCCAGAAGGAAACACTTAAGTGAATTGTTTGAGACCCACCATGGGACAGTTTAAGATGAAAAGCTCTGTATACCTCACCTGTTTCAACGGAATAACCCGTTCATCTGAACTGGGGGTTCTCAGAGGACTCTATGCTGGTGCCCCGTTCAGTCAAAACTGGCCCAGCGTGGTTGGCAATGCCAAAGAGCAGGGTAGTTTCTACACCTTGACTCATTTTCACTTGTCAACATGGGATTCAATTAAATTTTTATTCTGCAAGATGAGGCACAGTATAGCAAGCTGCCACTTACCTTTAATCCAGCGCTTTTACTGGACTTGTTGTGTCCTATTGCCTCCAATACATGACTCATTGTGAGTCCTAATAGTATCGGTAGTAACTTTGTACTTGTGTTGGTGGGCATGGGGCAGGAATGCTTCAAGTTGGTGTTGTCACCAGACCCTTCATATAAAAAAAACCCACAAGCCAGAGCTGCAGTTGTAGGAGTATCTGTGCCTATGTCATGGTTTGTTGATTCCCAAAGAGGCAGATCTTGATTCTTCTCTCCCCCTCCCACTCTCTCTTGCTCTTGGCCACATGGTCCCACCACCTGCCTTGCACCATCTCCTTTGCTCATCAGAACCTCCCTCCTTTTCTTTCAGCTCATTCACCCAGCAGAAAATCACCCCCTTTTAGCTGCATTAGTTTTCTGCCAGGTTGGCAAGATGAATCAGCTCTCAGAGGAGCCTGGGGAGGGTTAGTGTGCATGGCAAGTGGCAGAAGTGCCTGGCTGGGAGCAGGGGGAGAAGGGAAGGGGAAACAGAGTGGGAGCAGGACCTCCCCTTGCTGGTGGCTGTGGACTGGCTGGTTGATTAGCTCATCCCATCGTGTTGAAGCAGTCCAAAACATCAGGGCACTTTACAGGATGGAGTAATTGAATTGATAGATTTCTCACATTTCTTTAACGGATGTTCAACCTCGCTGGTAAATTCTGCTTCATTAACTCACATTATTAACCCTTCTAACCGCAACAGCATAGCTTTTGTTAGTAAAGAGAATAGTTGCAACTTACACTTAACAGGTTTGTGCTCAAAAAACAGAGTGGTAAGAAAAACAAAGATTAATAAAAAAGCTGATTCACTGAAATGAAACCCTGCAATTCAGGTCTTCCAGGCTGAGATGTTGATTTACGCCATTTACACTTTGCTGTGTACAAATGCAAAATAGGGCCGAGCCTGTGTTCCTGCTTCAGCCCACCTTTCCGTAATGGGAGTTTTGGCAGAGTAATTTGGCAGCCCTACAGTACTCGAAAGGCTGTTTTTTTCTGGTGCTTTTTACACACCAGTCCCCCTTTCTGTTAAAATGAGATTTTCTTGAAACCTGACATAATTTAAACCAACCCTCAACTCATATTCGTCCAAACACATATTTTAATGTGATGTTTAAAATGTTTGTGTAGGCTTGTTAACACCCCTCATATATTTGGGCTAAAAGGCAAACCATTATTTTCATTTTGTTTCATTACTAGTATTTGATGTGTGACACAAATTCATGACTGGTTAATGAGCAAATGTTAGCATGGCACAGCTATGTCTGTTACAGAGCAATCAGTGTCTCAATAAGGGTTTGTTAAAGCCAGGGTTTTATTGTTTTTCCCTCCTCCACAGTTCAGTGAACTAAATGCAATTTATTGTCTTCTCACTTTTTTCTCATTCCTCCCGAAACTTCCTGGTGTTTTCCTTGCTGCATCTGTATTGGGAGCCATGAGCATCTCTTTATTATTATCATCCATACAGCATGATAGATGCACTTGGATGATTTATAAATAAACAAAACGAAAAGTCGTTGCCCAGAGGAGCCTACAATCGAGTGCCTGAATGCTGCAATTGCTATCACGTGGATGGGATTGCTGTGTCCATGTGTTATCAACTTGAAAATTGTGGCTGAAAGCTTTAATTCTGCAGTCAGCTCTGCTAGTGAGGAATAGATTCAGGCCCCAGTCCTGCAGTCGGCTGTGCTGGCTGGGAGCCCGGCGCCTGTGCAGAGCCTGGCAGCGGGCTTCACCAGCAGACACGACGACGCAGTGAGGTCCTTCACTACTGGATTTAGCTTGTTACCACTGCAAATCAACCTACATTATTATTTTTTTCTCTTTCCACAGGAAGGGCTCTAAATTCTCACACCTCATGTCCTATTCAGCTTTGTGGGGGAGACGTGGGCATTTTCCTTTGGGCGACACTATTCAGAGCTCCTTGGTGCAAAACACTGTGGCATGCTTCGCTGCTAATTGTGCAGTCCTTGTTCAGGCAAAATTCCTGTTCTCTCCAGTGGGCATTTTGCCCAAGTAAGGAAACAGGCCCCATTTTACGACAGTCTGTATAAACGAGCGTCTTCCCGCTCTAAGCTGTTTCAAATAGTCCGTTGGACATACATGGATCTATATGGCTGAAGGATACTAACTGGCAGATTTATGTAATTAAAATGTAAAATATCAACGTTACATACAGTCTTTGCTAACATATTGAACAGTATGGCTATTTTATGATATATATTTGTAGTAATTATCTATTACAGGGTTGTATAGTTTTTTGAAACAGCAAAATGTAAAACATATTTAAAGCCTTTGGTCATCTATTGGGAGTGATGTTAATTATGATTTGTGAATTATTTTCTGCATGAAATCACAATCTTTACAATAACAATATATAGATTATGAACTTCTCAGAAAGCCTAATGCCTGTGGGTGATATTTTGGTTGTTTAAGTACTGTCATTCTGGCAGAGCATTAATTTAGATTTTCATGCTCTAGTCAGCACCTTGGATGTCCTTAGAGTTTTACACTTGGATTAAAAATACATTGAATTCATCAAGCATATTGTTAGTAAAATGAACTTGGGACTTCCCTGTTGCAAACCCAGTTTTATGATTTTCTGACTCTAAATGAACTAAGAGAAAACCAGAAATGTTTGCAATTTTGCAGTATAAACCTTTTCTCCCTAGCCTTGTACAGTTTTGAACCTCTGAAATAAACTGCGTAAATAGCGGTTGGACTGGTTTCAATATTGAAAATTGATCCCATTCCTTCTCCAAATATGCCAATAGCAAGACCACTACTTCCTGGAAATCATTAAGCAGAGCAGATCAGATATGCAGCTGGTTCAATCCCGGAGATGGATATTTGAAACATTTCTAAATGAACCTACAGAAAGTTCAAAGCTCGCATACCCAAGTACTGTCACACACACAAAAATCCTAGCTACAAGGCAGGAAAGATCAGGATGCAAAAGAAATAAGTAGAATTTGCACCAAAGTACATTATATTGTGGTACAAAAGAAATAAATCATATGTGTATGAAAATCATAAGCTTTAAGCTTTGGAGAGAGTTGTGCAATTGACAATCAAATGGAGCTTAAAGGAAATTACGAGGTTTTACACTAAAGTCCTGAAATAAAGAAAGTAATATTTTACAGCAAAAAATTGCAAATGTCAAGATTAAATCATAAGACTTTGCACCATTGAGCTACTAGCTAGCTCTATAGCTTCTTCAGTTCTTAACACAGGGAAAGACCAACTTTCATGGTCAATAAAACTTAAGAACTTTAGAAATACATTTAGGGACATAAATCACATATTTGTGACTTTTCCTCCTTCAATAGCTAATTATGGAAAAAAAATGATTGAATACGTGAACTCCTTGGCTGCTAACCAATTCTTGCAATTGTTTTTAGGCTCATTTTTAATCGTTTTTGTTTGTTCCAAGGAAATGATGCTAATTTCTCAGCATAAAAGAAGGTAGCTGCTGTAAATGAACAGCACAGGATTTTTTTATCTCTTACCTCCGAAGAATTTATCAGCAGTAGTGAGATCTTGAGTAGAAATACCTTGGAACAAGCAAGCCAACCAGATTCAGAAGTGGAAAAACCAGAGCTCAGATGCCCAAACTGCTTCCTCCAGTCCAAAGCTGGACAGGTGGTGACCCAGATTGAATCAGTTGTTGTGGGAATGATCTGATTCACAAACAGGGTTATAAAATTTTATATGGAGATGCCAGTGAAAGTCACAAGATCATAGAGCAAAAGACCTTATTCACATAAATTACCTGAATGGCTATGAAGTATCAAGGAAATAAATTGAACTATATTGCCCATACTTAGCTTACAGACATATGGTACGTAGCTTCACATGATATACATGCTAACAATGGGCACATTTGTGAACCCCATATAAGAAAGGGGATACATACCTCCTTTAATAATTCAAAGAATGAAACAGTTGCTTGTTCTGAGGCATATGAATTCACACATATGGTTTATGTATTTTACTACATAAGGAAGGGTTTCTGAACTCAGATGCTTGTCCTTCTTCCCTCATGCAGTATCAGCTGGTCTAATAAAATATATTACCTTTCCTTGCAAGCCTTGCCTCTCTTATTACAGACACAGTCTCGCGCACACACACACACTGGGCATTTCATAAGGAGTCATTTTTGGGAGTCTGGGGGCATTCAGAGGGGGACATGGATTTCTGGAGGGGGAGCCTCTGCCAGTACCTGCCAGTACAACACACACTACATACACGATTCACACTGGGCACTAAAATGAATCCTTTTTTTTTTTTTTCATAGCTAGCTCCACACCTGTACCATATGTAAATACATAAAACACATACAATGGCGAAATATTTCCAGTGCTGTCTACCCAGCTGATGCATTGATCTCAGTGGATTCTGAGATATAAACTTCAATTTGGCCCCCAGTCACTTAGTGGACACTGCCACCAGCAGCTCTGACACCAGGTTATTTGTTGTTGCTGTTTGCTGTCCCTGTTTGCACATTAATCCAGTGACAATTAGGTGTCAGCGAGCGTTGTTTCTGCTCGCTGATAGCCTTGGGCTCTGCGCTTGAAGCCCTAATCAGGAGTGTAAACTCTGCTATATTTCAATTTGGAGAAGCGCTCTTCCGCTAAGAGGCCCCTGGCACTGCGATAAATAAAACGCCTATTTACTCTATTGCCACACTTAGACATCTAATGCACTTACTACCAGCCCCCTAATCATGGCCCACAGTTAAATCTGCCTATAAATCACTCCATTCTCATCCTGCAGATTAGCGAGGCCATTTTCCCCAAACCCCACAATGAGCACTGTTTCCTTTTCTTGTTAGTCAAAAGCGAGATGATTTTTATTAGGTTAAAGACGAGCTCACAGATGGTAAATCGTGTGGAGGGAAATGAGATGGAGAGTCCCGTGGCCCAGTGGGGGTGGCAGGTGGGACGGGGGGGTGGCAGAAACCCCGGTAGGCTCCGCTAGCAGCGCATCATCCCATGGCACTGGACCCAGGCGACGTTTCTCTGCACATTGCACAAAATGGCAGTGGCCCACAGGTGTGATGAATGTGTCTGGCCTCAGCTGCCAGCGATGCGGGTGGAGGGGAAAAAGGGGGTGTGGGGGATCTTCCCATTTCGTATCCACTGCTGGGTGGGTTTCTCCAAGGAGGCCTCTGGATGTGCACAAATGAGGCTGGCACAGAGCGAAGTCTGGAGAAATACCCATGTACCATCCATACAATTCCATCAGGAACAGCCCAGCTTTATCCTTGCAGCACTGCTACACGTGGTGGGAGCAAACACACACACCAACACAGAGCATTTCATACAAGTGCACTGCAGCTTGGATCTGCTTAAAAATAGGACCCTCTTTCAAACCTTCTTTATATACCTTCGGATAAGTAGCACTACCTTGTATACAGCTGTTTTAGCAGAGCCAGTCATGTAATGTGACTGTAATGAATAATAGGACACATTTTGCATTTTTATTCTCAGTGGCTGGTAAGGAAGAGATTCTGATTTTTTTTAATATAAGTTCATTATTCTCAACCATTCCCTGAATAATTTCTGTGAACAATTCCCAGTCTTGTTCAGGTGAAGTTTGTTGCAAGTATACGATATTTTAAATTCTACCTGGGTTAATTGGTTGCGTAGGTCACGCGTTTGTCTGCATACCCTTGATTGAAGGAGCACAGTGCTGAGATATCACATTTCCTGTGCAATAACTATAATAAATTCAAAATTCATTATCCATAAATATTCTGTAACATTTGTTTAAAATTTTGGCACGAGGTCCTGCCAGCAGATCCCTGTATTAGGAGGGCCATGGAAAGCAACCACAAAAGAGAAGCAAAGCACAACCTGATCAAAAGCCTTTAAGTGATTCAAAGAAATCATTGCCGGATCTTTTTATTTTTACAGTACTAATCTGTTACCCTTGATATGTGGCAGAATCCCATTCCCTTTCTCGGTAGGGAAGCTTTCGTGTCACATACGTAAAAGCCAGCGAGAGGGATGTCAGAGATTAACATCACCTATGGAACATGATTTACATCATATGTGAACATGCACCCATATGGGACATTGAAGGGAAAGCAGCAGCTGTCATCGTGGTGTCATGGGAGGCCCACACCACCATGGCCTCTGCAAATTGACCCTCTGCCACTGAGTCCTTGCTGCATCCCAACGGCCGCTGGGGTAAGCTGCAGCCCCTTTTCTCAGCCTCCTCTCCCTACTCCTTACTTTTCAGGCTCTAAACGGGGTGGATTGCAGTGAAGAGCTCCCCGTAATCTCTGTTTAACCATTTCCATATGACAACTGCTTTGGATCCCCGCAGCCTGATGAAAAGGCCAGAAGCCCTGGCTATGCTGGGGGGGTGTCCCCAGGGAAACATATGTAAACAAAGACCAGCTCTGTAGCCTTTTGCACCTCACTCTCTTTTCCCATTCTTGCTTGGATCTCAGGTGGAATTAAAGGGATTAAAGCTGAGCGTAAATGAGGCGAGTGTGTAAAATGACTCCTTTCTGAACCAAACGGCATGTTCCGTGCTGAGGAAATGAGATGCCCATTTAAATCTCATCCATCCACCGCCTGTGGCCACCACCATGTACCTGCCTACTTAGCCCAAGGGTTAATTAATTGAGGCTTCAATGCACTATTGCAAGAGCATTATTGCATTTGATACTCTACATCTGTGATTTAAAACTCTTTCAGTCCCTTGTCAGCAAGGGAGGGTTTTAACTAGGAAATTAGCATTCAGATAAGGGTACGCTCTATTTGCTTCTGAAAGGAAGGAAATATTAAGGATGCTGGTGCACAAACCAAGCTGTAATATCCTGTCCCATCCTAGAAAGGGCTCTTGGGCCCTGCTTCCCAAGGGAACACTCCGTACAAGGGGAATGGGACATAGAAAAAGGAATTACAATCTTCAGTGAAAATGCCATATAGTAGAAACCAGACAACCGAATGTGGTTTATTTTTCAGAAACTTGTTTTTATTCCATGATAATTACAGGTTTCCTCTCTTGACACCGAGTTCATTTTAAATACTTGATCACTCAGCCAGGTTATTTCCATACTATATTTCAGGCTTCTCATGGAGTTCAAATATTAATATTACTCCTTGTCTAGTTATGAAGATGTTATAATCACTTTTATTTTCTCTAGATAAGCAGAAAAGTAATCATTCCCTACATCCACATAATGTCCTTGCGTTACACTCAATGGCATGTGTGTGTAATCCCCAGTCGCTGAAATGAAACACACATTTTCCAGCAATAAAACACAATAGTTTGGGATATGAAGTGACAAAGGAAGTATCCAACTGAAACAGCAGGAAGAATTAAAGGTTGAAAGAACGTAGTTTCCCCAACCTTGAGTCTAGCTACCAAACCTCAAAACTGTGAGAAAAGTGGAAGCCACGCATGAGCTATGCTGATTCAGACAGTGGGTCACCTTGCTACAAATTTCTCCTTGTAAGTGGACTTCTTAGTTTATGAGGAGCTTCACTCCTGTCTGTCTCAGAAAGGGCCACTTGGATGAGAAGGGAATTTCAGAATTAGGCCCCAATGGGAGGTTTATCTAGAACCACGCCAAAGTCACTGCATGCTCTTGCTCCACCTCTCCAGTCCAGACCTAAAAACCTGGGACTGGGTTTGACCAAGCAAGAGGCCTGCATTGGGTTGGACAGCCACAACCACCTACTCCAGGGGATGGTCCATAAGGCATTGTGCCTTGAACAGATGGAGTTACTCATGTGGCTCAGCAGGACATCCCACCAAATAACTGCTACTACCATTTGCTGGTGTTGCAAACATTGGTCTGATTTGAAGAGTGCATTGCCTCTTCATGTCATGTAATTTGGTTGGAAACACAGAGTACAACTGTGGCGTCCTCCTCCATCCTTCTTGGGGCGCCAGTATGGCCAGACACAGTTTGGTCCACCTGTACCAGCCATCACTGGAGCAGGGTGATCCTGGGGATGAAGTGCCGTGGCTGTGTGTCAGAGCACAGCAACAGTTGCACGGCCGCCTAAAACAGGAAGTGCAGATTAACTTGTCCAGTTGAAACTACAGAGGGAATTTAGGAAGACAGAATGCAATCAGCCAGGACACTGAGGTTAACACAGTTAATCTTGTGGAAAGTGCAATGGGACCTTTAATAAATGCAACTGGTCAAGGCCTCAGTTTTATGTCTCATCCCAAAGATGGCACTTCCTGGTGAGTGGTGGGGCTGTCGTGGCTGGAGGAGGGGAACAGTGCCACCTACTGCAATACCATCACCTCTTCCAACACCTGGGCTCACCTGGAAGGCATCACCAGCATCCTGGATCATCTGAAAAATCAGACCCCTAGGTTTTTTCCTGGTTTTCATTTATAGATGGTTTGTTCTTCCTCAGGACCCTTCTTGTCTGTTAGTTATGATGTCTGACCTCGGCAAGCAGAGCTGTTATTCTGGTGGATGGCCAAGCACTGTCTCTCAGAGCTAATCCATTATCCCACTAGGTGTGGGGATGTGGGCAACCAGTGCTCTTTTTGCCCGTCATGTCACTTTTGTTTGAGCTTCTTGACAGACAGCTCTTGAGTACTTTGCAGGGCTAATTGTCATTCGCTTAAGAAGCTTGTTAGATGTTTGCACAAAAGTTTTTGTCCTTTTAACTATTAAACTTTGAACTACAGAGCTTAATAAGGCATTATGACCTCCACCATGGTATTTTAACAATGCATCGAGATTGCTATATGCAGTTCAGGTTTATGAACAATGACCCAGGACTTTATTTAACAGGAGGCAATCTATCCACTGTAAATCAAATATCTCTAAGGCAGCCTCAGAACAGTGGTGGGCATAAATCAATGTGTTGTCAAGTAGGCCATATCTAGTCTTAAAGACATATGTCTGTTCTGTATCTTTCTTTGGTCCATGGGGCATTCATTCTGTTTTACTACAAGGGCCACTTCATGAGCCTGAGTCCCTTAGAGTAATCATTGTGTTCCTGGAATAGCTCTTCAAAGTAGGACTACCTTTTAAGCTCTGTAAATATATGCATATTTTCTGATACCCACTGGTTGTTAGCAGCAGTGCAGAAGGTAGATACTCAAAAGCTTCGATGTCAGGAATACTGCAGAAAGCTTAAAACCAAAAGGAACATTGTATATTCACTCCCCTCCAATGCTGAGATATACCAACTCTTGTGTGTGCATCACATATTTATCGCTGAGCTTAAAAAGAAGACATCATGCTTGAAAAACAGAGGTGTGATTTAAAAAATGAGGAGGTAAGGCCTGGTCTCACCAGGGCTTAAATACACTCTCAATACCAACTGAAAAAGAGAGAAAATTGAGGAAGCTCAGCATGCTGTACAATTGGGTCCTTAGATAGGGTGTAAATAACAGAGAAGAAACTGATAGACGTTATTAGATGAAGATCCACATCTTGGGGCTTTGTCAAGCATGGGGCACAGTGGAATGTATCTAATACTCCAGAGATGAAATGGTTTCATGAGAGCCACACCCCCAAAGTTGCCTTTTTAGCAAGTATAATAGGACTTTTTCAGTTTCATAAAGTATCTTGATAACTGGAAAGTGCCAGTTAATGGTACAATGTTCCAACTATGAATTTTACAAAGATTAATCTACCCCTTTAGGATCCAAAGGAGCCAATCAAAGGCCGCCCAGTCTTCAATGTTTTACAGTCTCTGTGGGCACAAAGCTCAGCTGAAACTACCGTTCAACATCCTAAACTGTCATCTTCATCTTCTTCTAGCATAAAAATACATATTTTCCCCCATAATAAAGATTTTTTATAATAGCAATAAAGTAACTCTAGAGAACATGGTTGTCTTGAGATAGCTTAACTGTGTGTGGTACCTCATAACGCCCTGGGGACCCAGCCACCTCATAATAATCTCTTCCTTTACCATGCCTTGCTTAATTAAGGAGTGAAGCCAAAAGGTCAATGCAGGATAAAAGCGTAAATCTTAAAGTTTTCATCTAGACCCTAACTCCATATCATAAAACACATATAGCGTGCTCATCACAAAGCTTCGTACATTAGCAGACAGAAAGTGGAATATGCTTTATGTGCTCAAAATTTTAGTGCTTTAGTGAGACAACAAATAAAAGCTTTAGCTCCTTATGTATAAAATTATATACTTCTTCTCCAAAGGATAATTACTGCGTTATTAATTTATTCCTTGTGTAAGGAATCTTCTTTAGCCTTATTCCTCTCTTTTACAAATACGATACATATGATGAATATGACAGTTTTAGAGTGTTTGGGTGGACCTGTTATTTCTTTTATTTTGTCTACTTATACTGAATACTGTGTGTGCTACTCTAGAGAGACAGACAATATGGTATTACAGTCTTCTGATTGTTATTCCAGGTCTCCAATGAAAGCAAACATAATTTTAATTCCAAATCTTATTACTACATTGGAATATTGATGTCATAATGGGCAACATGTTTTGGCAGCTGTTTATTTTGTTGGTTCCTCAATCATTCACTGTGCTGCTTTCCAATCACTGCCTGATGTTAAAACTACACCTGCATTCAAACTACATATTTCTGACAAGGTTACATATACATTTAAACTCAAGTCTCAGCTCCTAGCCTGTTTTTATCATAACTGATGGTTGCAGAACAATAAATATTTATTTAGCTTTGAGTAGCTGAGCATTCAGATTTCATTCATGGCTTCGATAATCAATCTAACGGTGTGATTCTGTTAGGGAACCAACTATGTGTTTGCCCCCTTCTCTGATTCTAGTTAAATAAGCGGACAAGATGTATGTTGTTCTGACTGACATTTGATCAGTTGATCTGGATTTAGATTAGATGGACAATATAAGAAATACAGTGATTTTTCCCCTCAGTAGAAATGAGGCTCTTGATCTCCCTCTTCTTCAGAGTAACAACACTATTCTAACAAAGCTTCTTTACTCTCGCAACATGTGTACATGCTTTTTTGTCTGGGTATTCAATTGTGAAATATTTTTTACTTTTATTTTTCAATGGAATCATTGCTATCAGTGACACACTTACAAATCTGTACCAGGACCCAGCAGACTTTTCATTAGACAGTATATTGAAGTATGTACAACTGTAGCTGTTTCACGGATTGGCTCTAAAATAAGAGAATGTACTTTCCCTTTTGGTTCAGTTCCCTTTTAGGGACTAAACAGCTACCTTTACAGTTTTTATATAGGTTTTCCTGACAGCCAAAGTTAAGTGAATGTAGCACTCTGGCTGGATGTTTATATGCTTGTTTCATCTATTATTCAGATACATCACTTATATAATGCTTTCCATAACAAGTTGTGGTTGAGATGTTTGTACACCACTTTTGTACAATCAGTCAAAGTCAAAGATAATAAGGAGACTAAAGGGACAGAGGACTGATTTTTATTTACTTAATATTAAATCTTGCTTTCCTGTTTGGTCTGCAGTAGATTACCTGCTGGATACTCCAAGGTTGGAAAATTTGCGTTCTGCAGTTGTTAGTGTTGATTTCACTATGAGAATTACTACAAGGCCCATAAAGTTCAGAGCATGTCTCCTCTATGTGACGTGCTGCTGAGATACCCAGGAGGATTTTATGGGTTATGAGGTTACCAGATGTGCTCATGCGAGTGCAAATAGATTCCTGATTTCAGATAGATTTAACACTTTCTAGCATTGTCAAACCCATCCTTTTGAGATACAGACCATATACTAAGCAATGAAAAATATTCTAGTGGGCATCAGAAGGGGCAGTTCAGGAATCTACTCCTCAGATGTTAGCTGCCTTGCCATTACCTGTCTGAAATTTCCTTCAACTCAAAATCTTTAGATCCTTCATGGTCAAATTCCGATTTGCGTCCACAAGCAGAGCAGACTGCAATCACATAAGCATTCCTAATGGGTCTCAGCTCTGAAATGAAGTAGGTCACATTCTGTTCGGTCACCCCAACTCCATGCCCATTCAGCCTCTTCTCTAAATTGCTATGCAGTGTGATAATTGTTTCATATTGAGTGGACAATTTCTCCACTGGAAACAGAAACAATACTTCAAATGGTTTGGAAGAGACCACCAAGCCTCTTTATCAGCTGTGGGGTTCGTAGCAAGAGAGAAGGCTAGCAGTTCCCTGCTAGAAAGTCTGGGAACTCCCCAGACTCTTTGGAGCTCTCCATTCAACCTACAGAGGATTTCAGCCCTTGCCTGCAGTTTTAACATGAAGAAATTTTAAAATTGTAAATTGTGTACCCTCTGCTCTGCTGGCTTTGTGTTCTGATGTGCTGACACGCACAAATATTCTAGCAATGCTAGGAGCAGGTTAAGAAAGATATCAATAATTAAAGCAAGCAGGTAGAAGACAGCTGGAAGGAAGAATTCCTTCTGTTCCCCAAACAGTAAAAGATAATAATGGTGCTGGAAAAATAAAGCACCTAAAAATTTATTGCAAAAAACTTCAAGTTACTTCAAAGACACACATGCACATCCACATGCATTTCTTGAAAGAATCTTTAAAAATGGTGTGAACATCCCCCTGGATTTCAGCTCAGGGCAAACTGTTCCAGAAATTGACAAGATTATTCTTTTGTCATTTTATACTCATCGCTTGCTTTAGAAAGACCAAAACAAACCAATAAAACTGTAAAGCAAAGAAGAGACAAATGAAAAAAACTCCACACCAACACCAACATCCCTCCTCTCAGACTGTTTTCAGGTGTTAAAAGAAATATTTTTGTTATGCTTTCTAAGCAGATCAAAATGTAGCAGAGATATCTAAATGTAACAGAAGTTATTATTTGTGCATTTTTGCTTACCTATACAAGATTGAGAAGGCCTGAAGCATTAGGACCTGTTAGTCTGGTACTAGCAGGGTTATGACAACCCTTCTAACGGCGGATTTCACTTTTTTGATACCTGTTGAGGTGATGGTCCATCTGTGGCTCAGGTTTGCCATATTGTCCCTCAAGAAAAGCAAAGCATAGCTAAACTTGAACTCCAAACAATTCCTAATGTTTCCATGCATCTCCAAAAGAGACAACACGTTGGCACAGCTGTATTTGTTCCTTCCTTTTCAAGGGACGCACCTTTGAAATCATTTATCTTCACAACCCAAAGTATAAAGCCTATCAGATAGTTACTCTATGGTGGCAAGTCACGTTCCTAACTCCAGCCAACAGTGGCTTGCTAAACACTGTTTCCCAGAAGTTAATTACTCTTAGATGTGGTTGAGAAATTAGGATTTCAGTTGCATTTCATGGGCAATGGGAACAGTGTCTCTTGGCTAATTAAAATCCTTTTTTGTAATGCAGCGCACAAGAAACAAATAGGCCTCTGATTTGATTTGAAGGCCACTGATTTCTTGTGTGAGGATCTGATAGGGAGTCGTCGTATGTTTGGTAGCATATTCATCAGGTACAGGAGATGAATTTGTGTAAAACTTGCTTAAATTAAATGGGTGCACTCTGGGGTACCTATGTGTTTGAGAACAAAGAGCTGAAAGAAAGTGAAAATATCCTATTAAACCCCATTTAAGAACTGCTTTAGCATTTGTGAAGTGTAGGGCCTCATTAAAGCCGTCATTCCTGGAATCCAGGCAAAACACTTCGCACAATTCAATTGTTGTTTCTACAACTAATTATTTTTATTTTCTAATAAATGCCCTGTGCCATGAGCAAAGAGCAGATTTTTTTCCCCCTTTCATTTAGCACAGCTTCAAATGCTTACAATAAAGGTGAGTGCATTTTACTGCTCTTTGGCTTCAGCTAATTTTGTTCTATGACAAAATCAATTAGACTGGTGTAGTCCCAATTTTTTTCCCCTCATTTCCAGCTGCTGAACTTGAATCTCTCTCAAAAGTACTTTCTCCCTTAGTCACAATATTTTTTTTAATGTCATAATAAATAGATTGTTGTTTGGTTTAAATAGAAGGGATGAGAAAGCAACCAAACAGGCAGCTTCAGAACAAAAATTGGAACATGAAGAGACACTTCAAGCCTTTGCTTTTCTACTGATGAGGCATTCCCTATTTATGAAAAATAAATTAATTCCCTGCTTACGTTTGCTGTTTTCCTAGTTATATGTATTTTCACCATTAATTAATGGAGAGATGAGAGACTGCAGCACAACAAGCCTTAAGCAATATGAATGGATGCTTGGGCTGACTGAATAGCTTTTCTCCTCCAAGCATTGTTTTAGGTGGTGGCTGCATCAAGGAAAAGACTCTTTCTCCCTTTTTGTGATGCATCCTGAGCAGCCGCTAGAGACCTGGCCGTGCATCTGAATAAAGGGTAGGAATCTTATCAACACGCAAATTATTAGCAGGGCAGATAATATGATGTTCTGCGTGGAAAAAGATAACAAATCCTCTTTTTGCTTATTTTAATGAAAAAAATTCTCTAGTTATTTGTTACAGTATTAAACTATATTTTTGGTAGATATGAAGCAAACTTCATCCCTCTGTTTGGTTAGGATCTGGCTAAAAGGAGTAAGAAGCTACAGCACCTTCAGATTTTCCAAGAAAACAGAGTGCAATAACTGGAGAGGGGAAAATCCGCCATACTGCTATACTTCATATTCTCCGTGCTAAAAGCTTGTCAGGTTTTGAACAGCGTTCCACATGGTGAAGCCTAAAACACGACTGAGACCTTTAAGAATGACAGCAGTATGTCTAAAAACCTAATATTAATAATATAAATAATATATTCAAGCAGTAGAACAAAGGGAGTTGCAAGCTGCTAGAGAAAGTTCCTTAAAAATGTGAGACTACTTTTATCCACACAAGCTTGTCACGGAGCTATGTAATAAAGCCAAGTCATGTGAATTTGTAGTTAAAAGATGAACCAATTAGAGAGTGAATAATTTGTGATATAACTGATAACAGGTCAAAGCAAGGTTATTGCAGGAAATGGACTTGACTTTGCAAAGAACATTGGATATTTGCAGGGCTAGTGAAAACTGCTTCTCAAATTAAAGTGTTAGTAAGCAGTGAAAGAACAGAAGTGCATCTCATCAAAATAAATACCAGGGCATACAGTCAGAATAGTAGACTACAGAAAACAGTGAAACAAAAACAATATAATGAGGAGTGCAAGATTACATATATGATCTGAAAGAAATCATATGTTTAGTTTGCATTCAAATATGGACTTTTCTTAAATAAAGGAAGATGTTTTCACATGCCACACAAAAAAACAGCAGAAACTGGCCAAAATTGTGTCAATGATATGAGACAGAAACTCATACTAAATCATCTGCAGCACAAGGGCAATCTCCCCTCGTGGGCTTCCAGAAGAATAGTCCTTCCTGTAACAAGACTAAATTAAAGCCTGTGTGGTTTTCTTTTCTTGTTTATTATAAGAAGTGAAGAGCAAAGCAGCTCCAAAGATTACATAGATGAAGTGATGGCTGGGTCAAAGCTTTCCCAGTCCCAAAGCAGCTCTCTGGATGCGTCTGCCATGAGAAATGTGTGTCCATAAAAAAGGACCTCCACTTTCTTATGGAACCAACCTTCCACATATGTGGGAAAAAAACCTCACCACGCTTCCCCCTCCCTGTATGTTTTATACATAATTCAGGACACAAACCTTACTGTCCATGAGATGCCACAAGGGGGTTATAATGTAAAAGGACCCGGTATCATATGCATAAGGCATGATACTTTTTATTTAAAATTCCACAAAGTACTATCAAAACCTAAAATATATATGTATATTCAAATATGTCAAAGTACACTTAACATATTGGCTGTAAATACAAATGGAGAAACCTTGCTTTCCCACAGCTAGGGCTGTGTCATATGAAAAACACAGAGGGCTGTAAATACACTTCAGAGGTCTAAATAACACATACTATTTTTCCTTTAAAAAATAAAGGCAGTGAAGGCATTTCTTTTCTGATTTAGATCTGTTTAGTGACCACTTTGATAATTTTTCTCACACTTTTGAGCCATTGGTCCTAGAGCTGCCTATTTTCTTTGCCATGTTTGAGTACTGTGCCATCATGGTATCACCTTGGTCTGTACCCATACCTGTACTAGCATAAATGCAGTCAAAATAATAGTTATTTCACATGGGAGAATGCAAAGAAAACATACAAATCTACAGTGAGTGTGCAGGTGCATAAGAAAAAGCAAGAGCTTTTCAGCTGAACTGTATTGGGTTTGGGTGGCAAGGATTTGGTAGCAAGGGGGCTACAGGGAAGGCTTCTGTGAGAAGGTACCAGAACCTTCCCTGATAGAGCCAGTTCTAGCTGCCTCCAAGATGGATCCACCACTGGCCAAGGCTGAGCCTATCAGGAACAGTGGTAGTGCCTCTGTGATAACATATCTAAGAAGGGGAAAAAAAAACTGCTGTACAACAGCAACCGGGAGACAGGAGTGAGAATATGTGAGAGAAACAACTCTGCAAACTCTGCAAACACCAAGGTCAGTGAGGAAGGAAGGGAAGGAGATGCTTCAGATGTTGTAGCAGAAATTGTCCTGCAACCTGTGGTGAAGAGCATGGTGAAGCAGACTGTCCCCTTGCAGCCCATGGAGGTTAAGAGTGGAGCAGATATCCACCTGCAGCCTGTGGAGGACCCCACAGCAGAGCAGGTGGATGTGCCTGAAGGAGGCTGTGACCCCGTGAAAAGCCTACGTTGGAGTAGGCTCCTGGCAGGACTTGTGGTCTCACGAAGAGGAGCCCATGCTGGAGCAGGTTTCCTGGCAGGACTTGTGACCCCATGGGGGACTCACACGGGAGCAGTCCATTCCTGAAGGACTACGTCCCATGGAAATAACCCATGCTGGAGTAGTTCATGAAGAACTGTAGCCTGTAGGAAGGACCCACATTGAGAAGTTCGTTGAGGACTGTCTCCCATGGGTGGGACCCCACACTGGAACAGGGGAAGAGTGTGAGGAGGAAGAACTGGCAAAGACAATGTGTGATGAACTGACTGCAACCCCATTCCCTATTCCCCTGCGCCGCTGGGGGAAGAGGAAGTAGAGAAAATCGGGAGTGAAGTTGAGCCCAGTAAGAAGGGAGGGTGGGAGGAAGGTGTTTTTGAGATCTTGGTTTATTTCTCATTATCCTATTTTGATTTGATTGTTAATAAACAAAATTAATGTTCCCCAAGTAGAGTCTGTTTTGCCCGTGATGGTAATTGGTGAGTGATCTCCCTGTCCTTATCTCGACCCACAACCTCTCCATTGTCCAGCTGAGGAGGGGAATGACAGTGGCTTTGGTGGGCATCTGGCATCCAGCCAGGGTTAACCGACCACATAAACCCACTAACTGCAGTTGAAATGAAGCACCAAATGGGAAGCACCATACAGCAACTTTCACTTCAAAGCAGGTGCAGAGAAAAAAAGAACAGCTTTTCAATAACACAACTGTGCTGTCCCCTTAGGAGGTGAACCCAGGCACTGCAGCACCCTACCAGCCACACCAGTGCTCGCTATGGTTTTTATGTTCAGGTACTGGTACGCACCACATTTCCAGTGAGAAGGCTGCTAGAAGCATTGCACTGGCAACAGCTTTTCTCTTTCCCTTGTGCTCTGCAGCTCTGTCAAAGGAGTCGCCTTCAGAAGCAGAGCAGTGAACTGAGACTTCCTTGAAAACTCTGCTTACAGCTATTAGAACTCCAGAAGGAAAAAATGGTAAGAGAAGATGGATGAATGTGCTCCACACATTATGAAAATTGAAGGCAAGCATGAAGTCTTGGAGGAAAATATGCAATAAAACCCCAACCACTTTAAAGGAACACTGGAAATGCAGCCCCAAACTTTATGTATGGTTAAAAGAAGTACTTTGAAAAAGCCAACATAAATGGTAATGTTGGACTGACTCATTAAAAAGAACATGTTTTTACTTATTGTTTACTTCAAACATACCAAATCTGGTGCTTGGTAAACACACCACAACTTTTTGAAGGGAAAGGTGCACGGAAAACTTGAAGCAATCAAAATGGGTACCAAGCTATAAAGAACTGCTTTGCCAATAGGGCCCTGAGAAAGGAAGATAGCACTGAGATTTTGTCAAGGAAGATATGATGGAATGTAGCAACAGTGAAATTTATGTGTCTTGGGAAAATTAATAGTAGACATTGTGTTATGCTACTGCTTAATTGTTCATTACAGAGCTTTTACACCTCCTGAGAAGCATATAGTTGTGGCCAGCAAAATAGGTGGATACTGTGCTATAGAAATCCACCACAGAATTGCTTTGTTCCTCTGAAAAGGCAGGAGCTGACAGCACTTAGTGCTGCAAAAACCAGTAACTGGTGGCTACCGTTAAGTAGCAACTATGTGAGCACTGGAAAGTAGGTAATCTTAATTCAAAATATATGAAACTCCACATCTTCAAAATTGTGTGTTTGATCACTTCACAGACCTGAGAATAAGAAAGGCAGAAACTTGGCCAGAAGATGGGAGCATGGGAAAGAGCAAAGCAGAAAGCAACTGAGCAAAAACGTTTTTTGTTCCCTAGTGACATTGTTCAAGTACATAAACCTAAGAAAGAATTACATAGGATGAAAGGTCAACTAGGTTTTAAATATTCCTTACACATTCACAGAAAATGACGGACTGGAAATCATCTCTTCTTGCCCTACAGCTGGATCAGCTGTACTATATGTCATTCCTGACAGATTATTTGCTTAACTTGTAATGATTTTTAGTTCTGGAGCCTCCACAACCTCTCCAGCCAGCCTCCTCGGTGGCTGCACTGTCCCTAGTGTCAGATAGCTTTCCTGTGCCTAAACAAAGCCTTGCTACCTTACTTCCTATCCATCATGGACATGGGAAACACATTATTCCTTCATCTGCCCAAGTGTCTTTTAGGTATTGCAACAACAGTTCGCATGTTATCTAAAGTCTCTTATATTATCTTCCATGTAGGAATGATATAGCCTCTGTATCATCAAGCCAGACCTTCATGATACCATATACACAGAGAAAGTGATATCTTCCATGGAGAGCAGAGCATACAAACCTGGTAAGTTAAAATACTGCATGCTGACTGTGAAACTGTCCTCTTGCTCATGGTGCGCTGTTGTATGTGCATTTGTGCATACAGTCAGATCTGCTCCCTAATTGACAAATCCGGAACTGTTCTTTGGCGGTCACCCACAAAATTTCTCAGTTGTATAGCCAAAGAGGAAATTTACCCTTTACTGCTTCAACCCCAAAGAAAATAAATTACTGACTACTTCTCATGTCCACTGAATTCGTATGAGGGATAAGTAGTAAAGCACAACATGGATGGCTCTGTGGCAAGTCAAGGTGATGCAAATGGAGTGGCCATGGAGTTTGCTTGAGATAATGACATTCCTGACCAAGCTTGCAGTGAGAGGACTTTCCCTACCTGCAAGTCTTTGGGTACAGATGGATGCAGAGTTTCCATTTATCTCAGCTTTGAAGGTATCGAACTGAAGATGGCCTAGGGATTTGCTTCTCAGGGGACTATGAACTGAACTGAGAAAATCAGGTGCTGTCTACAGTCTCCAGTGACATGTAATGCATTTAAAATTAGTTATTGCTGCTGGAAATGTACCCCATAAACTTTTTCTACATAAATGTCTGTTCTCCATTTGTCAGTTCTTCCTCCTGATGCCATGTTAGGTACGTATCTGTCACATCTCCTATATTACTTTTAAAAGGATGGGGGCCTAGTTTTAAAAGCAGAACAGCAGCCAATCCCTCCAGATTAGGATTTACTATTTCTCTTAACTTCTCCCTGTTGTCCCTGATACATACATTGTGCAAGACACTGTTGCAGGATGGTTACCACAAAAAATACTCTTAGGCTGTTATCAAAGATGGTGACATTTTGGTTTCTAGAACACAATGTTTCCGTATATCAGTGTTGAAAATCTTCCGCTTTTTCTAGGTGAACCACTTGCCCTCTCTTTTTGTTTGGATGTTGCTTGTGGCTGTGACCCAGAAAGAGGGTACTTGACTTGCCATAATACCACAGTCGGCTTTAATTTTAAAGTTATCAGCATATCTTTACAGCCATTTCTAGATGAATTTCTGATGCAGAAAGACTGTCCTTTGATTGCTTGCCAATGGAAACAATGGAAAGGCCTTTTTTTTTTTTTTAATTTGAGCTGAAGGTAGCCTGATAAAATGCAATTTCTGCAATTTGTTGAATTATTAAACTATACAGAAATTATTAATCATTCTAAACGTGAGAAATAACTCATGGGTTTCTTCTCTTGGTCTCACTCAACTTCAACTGCCCTCTTCGAATTACTCCCCAAAGACAATTATTATTTATATTACAGCAACACCTAGAGGCTCCAACAGAAATCAGAGCGCTATTGTACAAATTACTATACACATCTACAGAAAGGCATGATCCTGCCTTATATTCTGTAGTCCAAATTGGTCAGAAGGAGACAGATGAGCAGAGGAAGTGGTAGGAGCCAAGGCAAGAGGACGCACTCACAGTCACACAGGTCATAGTGCTGGGATGGATCTTTGGCACCTATATGTGAACCCAACTGTTTCACCATGCTGCTCTCAGAGGTCATAGTCAAAACCAGATGGACATCACCGCTGCACTCATGCCAAGAGCCAAGCTGCAGGAAAGAGAGTGCCAGGGCAGTCCCACAGTCACTGGTGGAAAAAAAGCACCTATTAGGGCAAATACACCCAAGACCCAATACTATCACATCCCAGGAGGATTCTTGACCTCAGAGCAGTGGTTGGAATGAGTGTGTCGAAGGACAGTAGTTTGGCAGTGGTTTTGCTTACCCAAACATATTGCAAGAGCTCTGTTTCTGCTATTTAGTCCTGTGGTATCTGTTTTGGAATTGACCAATGAAAAATCTCTGGGCTCGTATTCTCCCACACCGCTTGGGGTTAAAGAGGGCTACAAAATGTAACAAGGTTTGGAAATCACCCAGCACCGTTCATTCGTTGTTGGCTCCAGCATTTATTAGTGGAGAGAGCTTCAGATTTGAGGCTAAATCACTGGTTGGAGAGGACAGGAGCAGACAAAAGGCAAGGGCTACCACATCCGACCTGCAAGTTGGATGTGTAACGAGAACGATTTGGAAATACTGCAAAGAGCAAACTGATCCTGGTGGTAGTGTCAATAGCCTCCCCTGTGAGCACTAATTATATTATTACGAAAACAGACTAACACAAAACTAAAGCACAGAAACATACATTGAAGATCTGGCTGGATGCCAGCGTGCTCAAGGCACATTCTTCATATCAGATGAATTATGATACTGTGTTACTTGTTTTGCTGGCGTGCTCAGGAGCACTAATCATCAACCCGCATCCTGCTGTGGTCCATGCCATAAAAACACAGAAGGCCAACACACCACTCGCCCTCAAAGAGCTCACACTGCACGTGAGAGATCAGAGGGGTACAGACAGCCTAAGATGGTGCAGCCCAGCAAGATGGGTAGTTGTCTCCAGGTATCCATGGTCCAGACATTGTCAAGGCAGAGAATTTTAAGAGAGGGTTTTGAGGGAGAACAGTGTGATTTTACTGATGTTTCCAGTGAGATTGTCATTAAGGAGGAATATAGATTTTTTTTTAGCTATTTCCCCTTCTGCCTGCAATCCTCTTACTCCATACCTACCAGGTGAAATGTTCCAAAACAAATATATTGCAATTTATTATAAAGAAACAGGTCATCCAGACAAGCATCAACAGTTGCTTGGGAGTAAATAAGAACATTACAAACAATACATCAGTCCCTTGCTTGATGCTTCAAGTTTAAATAATAGCACCTTTCATTTCCTAGGTTGCAGATAGCAAGTATTTGCTAATGATACCTTAGCAATTCACAAAACGACGAGGTAGGGGAGAACCCCCACTTTATTTTTGGCAGATCAGATGATGCTGAAGAACATGTTTGTGCATGTGAGGGGAGTGGGGGAGCACGGGGCCAGAGCCACATGGAGGGGATTTGTGTGCAATGGGAATAAATCTGTGAAAATGTGTAAGTGGAGCTGCAGAAGGAAATCTGCAGCTGCCTGAGCCAGTCGGTTGAATGGCAGAGAGGATGGAGGCTATTTGAATACTGATGTGGCCCTCACTTTCTTCCATTTCCATTAATGACATGCTCATCAAGGGCAAACAATGGGACCGGCTGCCTGCGCCTGTCACACTGTGTGGGTGCTGGGAATGCCAGGCTGTCATCCTGGGGCTGCATTTAGAGACCTGCACGCTAATAAGAAGTGCTCTGTGCCGTCAATGCAGACAGGTGCTTCCGAGGCTGGGACATGCTCCATTCCCTTCCCCTGAAACCCTCCTCTCCCGGCCCCCTGACAGACACCATGAAATGCACAAATTAACAGCCCCATCATGTTGGGCTGCTGCTGCCTGCGGTGAAAGCAGAAAATCAAGTTGTCACCCAGGGTGCAGTGATAAAGCCACAGCCTCATTTCTCTGTTGGTGCCCTATAATAGCAAATGCCAGACAGCTGGATGGATTGGGAGGTTTTAGATTAGGGTCCTGATGCACTTTGGCCACTGAATTAGCAGTTGCTGTTTTCATGCAGATTATTTGTGTGCAAAGCAAACATCTGGAGAAAGCAAAGGCTCCAGGGTCAGATATTCGGTGCTCCTTTCCTCTAATGAAGCAGAAATAACAGAAATTATATAGGGCCTTAGAAAAATATTCCCCCACATCAATGAAAAAGCAAAATCCCTTCTGGATTTGCCTTTAGTGACCTTCTCAGCAAATGCAGAAGACTGTGTTTACAAGCATTTGCCCATGGCCAAACTGAAGAAGACTCTCAAATCAAGATGAGCTCATAATTTTACAACAAAGGTGGCTGGAGAAAAGTCACAGCAAGTCTTCCTGGGAAGGCAAAGGGCAGGGTGAACGCTCCAAAGGCTTTTCATTTCCATAGCACAGCATTCCTCTTCAGCAGCAGACTTTTCCCACAGCCACCCAAGTCCCACTGCAATAAGAGGGTTTAACCATTTTCACATGTCAGTAGCTCAGCCACAGGTGAGAACTGACATCCAGAGCTCAGAATCCAAAGAGGGGCCAAAGCCAGCCTGAAACTCCCATTGCCTCCTCACAAAGGCCAGCACTGGGGCTTCTGAATGAAAAACAAGGCCAAAATGGAACCAGAAAGTCATTGACAAGGAAGGTGATGGTGACAGAGACTGACCACACAGACATTTGCCCCGCAGCAGGCGCTGCACCATCAATAAGGAATGGAGGGGCCTGAGCCCTTCAGACTCCAAGGAGTTTAATGACATAATGGCCTGAGAACTTCAACATAAAACAGGAAGAGCAACTAACGAAACTTACAACATAAAACCCCCCTCCTGTCATTTTTATAGTAATAGTAAAACACTTTATTGAATTTATGAGCTACATAATGACTATGAAGAATGTAACTTGAATTAGAACCAACTCAGAAGTATAATATCAACTATAAACCCTTCTCTGTTACTCCATCCCTTTATCATCATCCTATCCAGCTCTTTTTAAACCGAGGAATATTGCATTCTTCAAAATTTTGTCTGAGATCCATCTCCTAACTTCTCAATAAATCAAGCAAACCCCAAGTGTCTGTAATGGACACGGGGCCAAAAAATCAAGGCATGGCCCAGGAACAGATTTTATAGCTAGAGTTAAGAAATCATTGAAAAACGAAAAAGCAAACATTTCTGTGAAGGTTGCGCCTGGGAAAGCACAGGTAATATCCTGAGGGTTTTGGTTGTGAAGCTGCATAGCAAGGCACAGCATGGCGTTATTAGACAGTTCAGACTCCAAAATACAAGTCATCAGTGCAGACCTTCAAAAGAAAAGCACAACCCCACGATGCACCCCTGCGCAGGTGGAAAGTCCATTTAGGAGCAGACGCATTAGTAGGACTTTGAAGCACCCTCTCCGGAGCCCTTTCAGCCCCAGGGTTTTGACATGAGCAATAAAATCTGCGCAAAGCCAGAGAATGCATTGAGGGGCTGTTTATATCCAGATCCATTATTTTTGCACAGGAGTTTGTAAATGAATGATTGCGGGGGAGGGAAATGTACATAACACAGCTAAAGCAGCATGTTTTACTGTGTTTTCTGATTCCATTTTACTCCTTTAGTCTCTCCAGTCCCCAAGGATTTTTCTGAAGGGGCGATAAAATAAAATGGGTGAAACAAAGCCATAAGCCAGTTAAGTCTGAAAGACATGTCATCTCATCTAAAAAGAAGAAACGGACCATTTCCATGCCTAGGGCTGACAGCAACGCCTGAGCTAGCAATAGCGCTATTCCATTTGATTTATAGAATAATGGGGTGACAAATGATGACAAAAATAAACTTTTACTGCACTGAACTGCTCCTTTATTTATGAAATTTGGCCAAGTAGTGAAATCTTTTATCTGCAAGTTGTAACATGGAGTGGAAACGAGCGATTATGGTGTGGTAATAGTAATCCAGTGATGGAGGCCGAGTCAGTTGGAAATGGATTGAGGTAAAATAACTACCGCACCATGATAAATGTGAACAGCGCTTTGCTGACAGATGATCTAACAGGTGTTCATAACAACTATATAAGAGGATTTATTTATGACTAGCCACAGCCGCAGCACTGTAAATCAACTCCAGCAGCTGCACACCACTGAAACCAAGTCCCTGATGGAGAAACAGTGCAAGAACCCAAAAGAACACAATTCACTCCAGAATCTTAATCATCAAATAACATGTTTTTTTAAGCAATTACACCACAGTGCAGAAATCAGAATGACTTTCAATTATGTCAAGCTAAGTCACCAACTAACTTTGCCCAAATCCAAGCATTGGCAGAGGCCCGCAGATCTGTCTGGAGCAGAATGGTTTCTTTTGGACCCAGAGTCAGGGGTGGGGTTTTTTTGTTGTTTTGTTTGTTTGTTTGTTTGTTTAGGTTTTTTTGTTCTGATAAATGAAGCCACTTTGGTGCTATTATGACATGGTGCCGAGACAGAACGGCAGGGGCTCCTCTCTCTGCCTCACCAGGGTGTAATCTCTCTTCACTGTGACAAATCCCAGTGTCTGGAGGGCTGCGCTCCAAGCCCCATCACTGAAATGATGTGATCACCAAAACCAACCCCAAATCCCACCAAAACACTGCAGCCTCACAGAAAAGGGTACGAGATCTTTAAACCCAAATCATCCTACTGATTTGCTTTAAAGCATGGATCTGCAAACATTTGAAGAAAGACAGCTGAGGGAGGAATTGATGGTACCAAGTAGGACAGGTACCTGTTTTTTGCCAGAATGGGAAAGAACAGCCTAAAAAAATAACAGAATTGGTAATTCTTTCATCTCTTTAATCTCCCTTACAACTGATGTTTTAGAGTCATACAGAATACCATTTACTTACCAAACAGGATTCAGCAAGTGCTGGTATACTGTGCATTGCTGGTGCACATGCAGCGTGCAACTAAATGCCTAAACATCCTCACACAAATACACAAAATCAGGGCAAACCAAAATGAAATTATAAATACTGCGGGATCACATTATTCTGTGTGTGAAACACCATCCGCAAAGAGAGGTAAGTGTCCCCTGCAGCAAGGTATGTTACGTACAAGCCTCCAGGCACTGTTTAGGAGAAGATGAGGGGGTCTGCAGTGCCCCAGGGCAGAGCCAGCTGCCCCTTGTGAAGCTGCAGCCCTGGTGCCCACTCACACGGGCCTGCTCAGGGTTGCCAGGATCAGAAGCTGTCACAACAGGGAGGCCTTGCACCTGGGCAAAGCCTTCTGGAGTCTCCTCAGCCCACGCCTCCTGTCAGTTTGGGATTTAATTACAAACCTCCATTAAAGCTGCAGCCCTTTCCTGGTGGCCACGGTCCCACACAACTCCTGCCTCTGTGGCCTGGGGAAGGGGGCTTGCTGCCTCTCCTCCAGCCTGCCTTGCCCTCTCCTCCTTTGCCCATGCAGACTGCTGGCACCCGGGGCCTCTCCGGCATGCCAGCCAGGCCGGGTGTGCCTGGGTGGCTGCAGGATGACTAGAGGCCGCTCCACCCACCCCCTGAAGCCGCAGTTACCAGGCCTTGACTCGAGGGCCACCTGTATCTACTGCTACCTGCCAGCCTCCCTGGCTGCCTAGGCCTCAAAGCTCTGTGAACATGGGCGGCCTGTGGCTGCTGGTGGTGCTGGGAGGTGACAAGAGGCAGCTATCTTGGTCCAATGTGATGTGCTGCAAAAGGAGAAGAGCTGACCCTGCCTCTCCCAAGGCTCCTGCACTCCCTGCACCTTCTTTGCCTGCTCTGCTACAGGTGCCAGACTTGGGAATGTGCCGTGAGCCTGTGGTGGCTGGTGTCCTATGGTCCAAGACAAGGCTGAAGTTCTGCAGGGTGGAAGCACCAGGGTGCTCCCTTACTTTTACTGGGCATCTCCCTCACCTGCCTGCCATTTGCCATGGCTAGTGGCTGAACGGCTGCCAGTCATGGCTGGTGCAAAAGGCGTCCTTTCACCACGTTTCCACCACCCGTCCAGAGTGCACCAACATTTTTACAGGGCAGGAAGGAGAAGGACCCAAGCGCACCAACAGCTCTTGCTCTTTCTTGAAGGAGCAGGGTTACTTGTTAGCTGTTTTTGCAAGACTTAGATCTTTCCCATCAAGGCGAAAAACCAGATCTGGGTTGAGCCAGAGCGGGGCATGGAGATGTGGATGGTGACTCGCAATATCAGGGTGAGAACAGGCTGGGACCTGGAGAGGACAGGAAAAGTGGTGGTGGAGCCAGCAAAACTAATTTTTGTCCTCTCCCTTTATATGTGCACAATGGGAAAAAGGAGTTTAGAATACTGCTATTTGTAAAGATATGTGTATATGCACCAGAATGTACACAGAGATTGAAGTGGATCAGGATTTGGGGGAGTATGGTCACAGTGTGGGCTCAGAGATACCAGCCACTGAAGAGTAGTTCACCTTGTACCATGTGAAGCAAACCCAGTTAGCTGTGGGACTGGAAATGCAGTGGTGTTCACTATCTCTTCCTCTTCCAATCAGGTTCACTGGACTGTGCTCCATAAAGCACAACAAGTATACCAGACAAGAAGAAAATAACCTGAACAAAAGCATTGCTTTTATCAGGGTTGTGCACAAAGGCTCCTATCAGCAATGAAACCACACTATGCAAACACAGCAAAGTCTGGTGTCTGCACCACAAAACATTTAATATAACACATGTTATAAAAACATGCACTTTATGATAAAACAAAGAAAAATATGAGGAAGAGGAGGAAGACAGACTGACAGAAGATGAAGGGAACCGAATCCAATCCTCATACGCTTGTTTCAAACACACATTGAAAGTCAGATGAGGGGTTGGGAGGATTCAAGTTACCTGTACATTACTTACCAGAATCCTTGTCAGGGCATTTAAGTGCTAAGTTAAAATTAACTCAAGCATATAAGATACTGTATGCAAAAGCAGACAGCTCAGTAATTGAATATTTTTTAAGAAGAATTAATACTAATTATGGTAATGGACCATTGCAAAACAAAGTGTGTGAAAGGATTTCATCTTATCACCAAATATCAATAATTAGTCTAAGCCTCAGATCAAGTGGATTCAGAGCCCCTATGGTTTTTGTATCCAATCCAATACATATCTGTATATTCCTTTGCTAATGTACATTTCAAGTTTTGTTCCACTTTTCGTAAACATCATATTATCTTGTGATAATGGATGACCAGAGCTTAAGTACATGTTGTGTTTAAAAATGGGGGGGGGGGGGGGGGAGGGAAGTTAATTCCTTCCTCCAATTTACATATGTTGCTTTAGAAATGTTACAGAAAGCCACCTTGTTCCTGAGTTAGTAGAAAAGATCATCAGGAAAGCCCAATTTATCTTTTCTATGCCATTCATTATTTCATATCCTGTATCATGTCCCTGCTCTAAAAACACTTTTATTATTTCCCCTATCCTTTCACACTGTATTCTATTTATATCTTGCGTTATTTTGTTCCTAGCTCTAGACCCACTTCTGTTTCTGCCATATTTCTTCAGAAATTAGTTACTAGAATTAAAGCAGAGTACGCAGGAAAAAAATATATTATCCTTTTATACAGCATCATAAAATGTGAAAGGAAAACAAGAGGAAAAAAATTATGTTATTTTGACTGTCGTGCATCAAGCCTATGTTTATATTCTGCCATCGACAGTAACATAATAACTCTTCCCTGTACCCTATTTTTTCCAGATGGTTTGAGTTATTTTGGAACAACTGAATTTGAAAATTCAGTTATTTAAAAAAAAAAAAGAAAAAAACCCCTTCCTCTTCACATGAGGGAATGTGTATGTGGAAACAACCAGGAAGCATGAGTGAATTAAACAGTTAATAAAATTATACCCAAATTTCCTATTTATGATAATATATTTCAGTTTGTAGCTGTTACTGATTTTCCTATGTTTCTGCAGGTTCCATTGCATTTGAACCCTTCATTATTTAAGTAACTAACCTTCACCTGCCGTTCCCTAAACTAGACCTCAGCACAATTCCCTAACCACCTTAGCAAACGCCACCTCACCAGTCCTGCAATACTATGCTTTAGCCTTGCTCCTGTGTCCTGAGACTTGCATGCAGGTACGTTCCAAGGCTGTGCTGCCCAGGTCTAGGTTTTTGCCAAAGCCAGGTGATTCTCAGTGCACAGCTTCTGACTGAAAAGCCTGCCCACAGAGGTAGGAGCTGCTGCTACTTGGTACAAGCAAATCACTCTGAAGTGAATTCTAGATTGCAGTTTAGACTAGTCATCTACTTCATATCCTAATAACCTTTAATATGCCTCTATAAATGATGAAAAGTATGTAAGAAAGTAAATAAAAATGATATATGGCAAAATCAAGAAACTATTGTTAACTACTGCTAACTGGCTGAATTATTACTGAGTGCAACTTCCACTATTAATATGACAGGTACATGTGCTCATGTTTAGGTTCCTGAAGAGCTGAGCTTTATTGCATGCAGAGATATTTTACTATTTAAATATCTGCCTTTAAAGAAAGTTTCTTTCCGAATTACTATTTGGGGAAGGCAGCATAAATTTTCAAATCACACCGTCAGCCTAGATACCTGTATCAAGAGTTATTGAACCACTGGACCAAGTCACAAAGTGTTGAAAAAAAAAATGTAAATTTATACCAGAAACTCCTCAAATATCCTTACATATTTTTGGAAACACATTTTTCTGGGCTTCACAATTAAAGCGTATAAAGTACTCCAGGGAAGCAGAAATTATTCAGCAATGTGTGTGAATTACATAGCATTAATATGCTTTCCTTTGATTTATACTGTGGTACAAGAAACAATTCCTGTTTGTTTTCTCCTTTACAAACACAGCTGAAGGTTTTGCAGTTCAGCCTTTTCTCAGGAAGCATGTTTCTGCACCTTTCCCTCACCACCTTCTCACTGAGTCTTAATATCAAATACCATCTAGACCAATCTGCATTTTCTCCGATGATGGCATTTTCTACAATGAATAATTTTTCATCTGTTTGAGTAGCTTTTACATCACACTTGAGAATGGTAATTCAAGAAAAAACTTACTGCAGGATTAGGACTTCAGAAAATAATGTAAATGTTGATTAAGAACATATTGAGGGCATAAGATTCTTGTTTCTTTGTCTGAGATGTACCCGTATATTTTGGATGCTACCAAACCTAGAACTACATTTCTCAGAGAAGTGCAACTTAAATACCTAAAACCCCCGACCCCTCTTTAGAATTTGCCAACAAACTCTGCAACATGTTGGAGCTACCTTTTAGTTCTACCAAACTTTAGTAGAAAATTTTAGAAGAATTTTCATGCGCAGTAATGCAGCATTTCTGATGAAGCAGTATTTCCTGTCATCCAGAAAGCTAAACCAAAACAGCACCACTTAGTCAGCATCAAAGGACCATGCAAGGGTCCTGGTGACACAGCAAGGGTACAGTTATCCAAATATCTTCTCCGTGTCATGAAAATGTCTGTAGCAGAGCCATGCGTTACTAGGAAAAGCCATGTTGGAAGTGAGGAAAACTGGTATGAAGTGACAAAGCTTACTATCTTCAGTTCTACCACGTAACCAGAATGTGAAGGGCAGGTCAACATCAGTGACACCCAGGCTACAGGCAGAAAACTGAGTGCAACAAAGGTTGCATGGCTGTTGGTCTCCTCAGTAGATACGGTTATGAATTTCTCTTTGCCTCAAGCCCTGGTTTATGCACAGGTGGGAGACATTTTAATCTCAGTTTACAACAGAAATTTGAAGCAAAGATCTGAATAATTTATTAAGCTAGATGACTGTATTTGCCACAACAGTCTAATAATAATTATTTAATATAATATTAATTTCTAATAATTCAATCAGTATTTTATGAATGGGCCAATTTTAAAATGGGCAGTTACTAGCTTTGTTTATTAACAAAAATGTAACTGCATAGCAGAAAATTACAATAGGAGCACAAACACTGGCTACTTTCACAAGAACAGTTTGCTGATGCATATGTAGTGTCCAACCTTTTAGTATTTACTTTAATTAACCAGTTATATACAATACTGGCGATCATTGTTATGAGTTCTCTATCAAGACAAGAAAGAGGGAGCCTCTGCTCATACCACTACTTTATTGGCATCTTAACAGAAATATTTTAGAAAATGGCAGTAGGTAGGAAGAATGTTCTTAACAGTTCAGGTTTACAAGCATTTCCAGAAAACAAACACCATTTTGCTGTACCTATTGTATTTTTACACTTATGCAACAAAACCTCTCTGAACCACATAGTTGTTGTATACGTTGCTGGAACCTACCTGCCGTTTTAACTCAGCTTTCAAGCAGTGTGATTTCCCTTGAACTTTATTATCTAGTATTTGTCCACTACAGTGGGGAAAACCGACAGGGAAGAAAGGTAGCAGGGAAGGGAGCAGGGAGGGAAGGACTAGGGTAGAACAAATGGGAAATACATTTAAAAGCGCAGATAACTGACAGTAAAATATATGTTCTTTGGTTAGCAAGCAGAAAAGGAAAAGACTTGCATACATGATAGATACACACTAGCATTCTAAAGCAGAAGACAAGAATGTCAAGAGTGTATTCTTCCCCCACTGCCAGATGGAAGGGCTATTATTATAAATGAAAGGCAGCAGTAGTGGATGCCAGGCACTTTTGTTGTGTGCCAGATTCTGAAGTCCAGATGTAAGCAGGTTACCCCTGGGACAGGACAGGCTTCAGCTCCCGCAGCAGAACAGAACCAATCACGGTTTTCTCGGTGTTTATGATGAGCTGTGCTGTAGAGCTCTCCTTCAGCTCCACAGTGACTAGCATCAGTGACCCACTGTGCACAGTCTTAGCTGCAAACCTAGAGGGGGAAGGAAAAATAAAAAATAAAAAAATCACTGAGGATCTTAAGGTCAAAGATGCCTAATATTTCTTTCTGCAAAGTTAAATGAGCTCAAATATAATGTCTCCAATTTCACTAATGCATTTCAGGGGACAAACCATAAAAACCTCCATAAATTCTTCAGAAAGAATTTGTTCAGAATTGTGTAAATATTTTTGCATTTAAGAAGGACAAAAAAAGTATCATGCAAAATTGTGTATTTAATAGTACAAACTAAAGTCTATTTAAATAAAATTTTAATGTAAATTCTGATTCTTCAGTTCATCTACAATACTTGTGCACACTGGCAACTTGAATTTAGCTGTATGGACTTTTCCATGGAGAACTAGCGTTATTTGGTGCCCCAAAGAAAAGGCAACTATGCTAAATGTAGTAGAACACTTCCAAAAAGCCAAATTGTTGTATCTTCAGAAAAATGCATCCTCCTGCCATCACCAGAACTAATTCAAACTACAGAATATTTAATCATAAAAATGTAGCCAATATTTCTAAATATTTTATCGTTATTAAGAATGCTATAAAAGAAGTAAAAAAAAACCCCAAAACAACAGAACACCAACCAATCAGATAAACAAAATTTAGGACTAATGCACCATTACTAAATTCCAAGACATGAAGAACCCACTAATTACATGGAATTAAAAGCAAAACTAGCCTTTTAAGCACCACAATTGACTGAAAAGCCATTTTAGGCACAATGAACTTCTGTCAATCCTGTTAATTCATTCTGCATGCACAGCCAGGCCCAAGAGACAGCAAGGAAGAGGATGGCAACAGCCTCGTCTTCCATCTTCCACACGGAGCACGCCATGCTTTTTTTTGCCTTCCACCCCCCTCCCCTTGGTTACTTGACAACAACAAAGTTGCTGCACATGGGCTTTTGAAAACACTAACAAGTGTAGAGCAGGTCTGTGACCCAGTCTGACCCCACTTTGCAGGGCCAATCTCCTCTCCTCTTTCTGAATGACACGTGTCTGAATCAGAGCCATCTGCCTCAATTTGCGCAACATCTTCAGCCACAATAGGACCCAGTTAGCCCTGACAACAGCTCACAATACAGAAAAATCAAACTGCTGGGCTGACAGCACGCTGTGGGCTATTCAAGAGCAAACCAACTGGTCAGTGTCTCATGTTTGACAATTAGCATGGGCCTTGCAAAGCGCCTACCCAAGCCCTTGGGGATCTGTTTAATTACCATCAACATAAAGGAGGGAGTTTATCAGGAGATACTCAAAAAACTTCACTCCAGACGTAATTAAAATATTAGCCACTTAAGCAGGAAGCAGGTTCTCTTTAAACGAGAAGTAATTTCTCTCTTTTTTTCTTTTTAAACTAAGCATATCAAAATCTCGTAACACATTATACTAATTAAACATGGGGCACTTCTCTAATGTCACCCATCACAGGTCAATCTATTTCTTTTGTCCGGATTATAGATACATTCAAAGACCTTCTCCCGTTAATAGGAGGTTCTAAACCAACGTTACTACTATAAAAATTAGCTACTTAGCTAGTTATATCAGTGATTTCATCTATTTGCACTGCGATGTAGAAGAACGCTATTTCTCTTGCTGATTTTGACAGGGGGATAATTATAGAAACAATAGTCTTATTAGTCACTTTATTTACTTAACAGTTGTGTCTTGGGACAACACAGAAGCAGATTATGTCTGAGTATACACATAAATAGGTTGGTAGTTGGCACTCCTGCTGTGTTTCATAGCCCCGAGGCTTGATTTCACCCTCTTTTATTAAAACTTGAAAGTGATACAAAGTCAGCATTCTGTGAAAGCCAAGGTGGCCCAAAGCATCAGAAATGAGTTTTGCGCTGATATTTTTACATGTGTATTTGCAAAATCACATAGGGGATCAATAGTACTTTTCCATACCTCTGAACAAAACATGTAAAATCAATAAAATGTGAGTTTGTATGTGGTTTGCAAGACACACAGGATCTGACACTCTGATGATTTTACGCAAAGTGTTAGTATGCATAACTAGCAGTGGCTAATCAGTTTGTATCAATGGTCACCGATCTGGAATCGCTTATTGAAAAAAGAATTGGAACAGAACGGGATGACTTATTTCACCATTAAAAAAGGGTCTAGAGAAGAACAACCACACAATGGGTTTACAGTTGCTTTTGAACTTTGGAAATCGAAATTTGTTCCTTAAAATAGGGAAGATAATTTTGTTTCTAAAGCGAGTTGTAACAAAAATATGCTAATATGATCTGTGAAACTGAATACAGTTATAAAACGATAAAGCAGTTGACTTTTGGTTAGAATACACTAGCAGTAAAACTGATTTGCTAATTATTTAGATGTTTTAAATATATCGTCATCGAAGGATTTTGTTAACAGATGTTTTTTCGACTAAGTACATGTTATTGCATTTATATGGTTACTCTTATCATAAGTCCATGTGGACTTTCCAAAATATGTGTTGTGCTCAACTAAATACTTAGACCAGAAAGCCATTAGAAAAATCTTTCAGCAACAAAAATTAATCACTCTATATAGTAGGTATTTATTCTTTGTGAGAAACTTATTTTCCCCACAAGGTCAGTAATTATTTTTTACTTTTTCTGAAAGTTGATACTGCCTTAAAGGTTAGAATTTGAATAAAAAAACCTGAAAAAAAGATAATAAACCCAATCAGAATTCGTAGACTGAAATAAGCCTTGGAAACTGCACAACAGTACGTTAAAATCTAGCTTGTAAATTGGTTGTTTGTAGGTCCAAAAGAAAGAATTTGTCCTATGGACAGCTCTTAATGTAAGACATTATATTATGAGCATGGTTCTGTTGCAACAAAGGATGCATCAGTGAATATGAAAAAAAAGAAAGTAAATGAGAATACCATTCAGAAAACAGAACCCAATATTTACTAATAGTTTCAAAATGGCTGTTCCTGCTACAATGCAGTTATTTTCTAGTTTTCTTTCTGTGATAATATTAATTCTAAACCTGATTTCACATCTTTAAAAATATTTAGGTATATTTGCAGCAGTTAATACC
>VFFE01009152.1:570287-585366 GCA_008921705.1 Burhinus oedicnemus | reverse complement strand
AGAATGAATTCAGGAAGACAGAGAGAGCAATACAGAAATGCCAAGAGACCTTCATGGATTTACAAATACTTCATATAAACAAATTTTCAAATAGCTTTATTCAGAGTAGCCTTTCTGCTCTATTAAACATAGCAAACAGCTGCCAGATTTATTCAGACAAATAATCAACAACCATAGAAGTAAAATGGCAGAAGAAAAAGGAATTTTGGCAACAACTCCACAGAGGACCACAGCTATTCTCCAAGTACACTTCTTCTATGTGCTCGTGGTTCTGTATGGCCAGTCAGGAGGAAAAAAAGCCCTCAGTCACAGTAAAACATACAAAAACTCTATCAAAATATCACAAAGCAAGCAAATATAAAAAGGGGAGGGAGGGCGATGACACGAGAAGCCCAGTAACCTGGCTTCCTTTCACTACAACCTCAGCTACAATTTTTAGAAGGGAATAGTTTAAAATAAATGTGCCACAGCCTCATTCAATCACTCACCTTGGTTTGCTGAGCAGGTATAAAGCAGAGAGGCAGGCTTTAGCCAGCAAAGGGTAAGAACAGCAAGTAAGTATCAATTGGTTAAGAAAACAAAGCACAATCCTAACTTTTCACTGCAGCCATAAGCTTAACCGAAGGTGATTTAAGTAATATTTAAACTACTTTCTTAATCATTCAAAAATACCAAAGCAAGAAATGCTCAAAAGCAATAATTAATAATACATAGCATTATTCATTGGTGTTCTTGACTGCTTGATGGATATACTGAGTTTCTGAGCCTTACACAGCAATGAGACAGGATCCCATGGGTATATCCTCATCTCAATATGAAGAGATTTACACATGTAAATCCCCATACATTGAGATAGATGAGTAAACACTATTACATTTGAATGCATCCAAAATGTAATTGCTTATATTTTAAAATATCCAAGAATCATATCCAAATTAAGGACAGCAGTATGGACTGTTCCATTTAACACATGGTCAAAGCTAAGTACAATTTTCTCTAATTATTTTGTATAAAATATTGAAGTCAGTAAAAGCCCTTATGGAGGTTTGTGTTTGCACTAGCATCAGAAACTTCCATTCTTTAAAGATGCAACATTAGAAGAATGCAGAAGTATATAAAAGACGTCACATTTCTAAAACAGTATTCTAACAATAATATTTTTTTTATGAAGTGTTTGAAAGGAAAAAGATTAGAATCGCCTTCAAAGTAGCTGAGGAACAGATACCCTAATAGTATTTAAAAGTAGCCTCAGAATAAAGGCTAGTAAAGATAGACACCATATCAATGTATACTTGGTTTACTTCCTTGAGCTGGGGTTCCAACTTTCTGCTTTACTGCTAGTAGGAAAGATATTCTCACTTCATGACAGGAAGCCAGAACTCTCTGAGCCAAAAGACTGTTTCAGGGTAAAAGGTGGGCTTTGTGCTTTTAAAGGCACACTGAAAAGCTGTCAAATACCACTGCACATCCTTTTAAAGGTATTTTTAAATTAAATAATTAGTATCAGACTGAATACTAACAGAGACTAACACAAATAACAACATTGGAAGCACTTGCTGTACTCTTGGAAATTTAATGGCACACAGCCCTCTTCTCATCCAAATACATTTATTGAAGCTGTTGAAATATTTCTCACCTTGCTCCTTCTTGAAGTCTTTCTCTGACATAGTGACAGGCAAAAGCAGTTCTCCAACAGGGGGTTGAATGTTAACATTGAAATGATCATCCTTGGTGCTGGGAAAAGAGAAATTACAAAGAATCAACCAGGTGCTTGAACATAGATTAATATATACATATCAGTTTGAAATTCACTATGGAATCTATAAACAGTGTAAGAACTACCTGCATGATTTCGATATTGTTAATCCAAAAGCCTGCTAATTTCTTACCTCAGTAAAGCTGATCCATTTCTTCCAGTACAAATGTAGTATTATTATGCATGCCCTTATATTTCTGAAAATGTAACTTTTACTCATACTAATGTTTATTTGTAATCTATAAGGCATCACACTCAAACTAAATGCTTGCAAAGGACAAATTATTATACATGTTACAATTCCTTTAAAAGAAATGTTACACACGAATTCTGTCATCAGCCACAGCTGTCCCAGAAATAGGACTAAACCTAGGAAAGGTATAATTTCAGACAGAAAGGATTATTATTGTCTGAAAAACCCCCAAACAATCCAAACAATAAATTTGGGAGTAAAAAAGAAATATCCTTCATCAATTCAATTTTGCAACACTTCGTATATTTGAACAAAACCACACAGCATACTGGTTGATGTAGAAGCACACTGGAAAATGGCAGAATTTGAGGCAGATTTCTTAAGAAATAAACAGCATACAGTGAACTTGTGCTCCCTAACCATTCAATTCTCTTGAGTTTCTAACTATCTTCTCCTGGAGTTCTCGAAGTCTACAGAAAGTCAAGCTACATTCAATCTGCTATGTTTGCTTGACTAACTATATCATAAGGGATTCAGCTAGCAATTCAGGATTAGTACATCCAATCAGAACCTTTGTTAATGCTTTAAGGCATGAGAAATTTTTACAAAAGAACCCTTTTTTTTTTTTTTTTTTCGGATGTACCAAATAGTCAATACATATCAATTGCTGATATGCCTCAGGTATTCTACTTAAGTAGAATGATACAATCATTTGAATGGAAAATATATTTCATCAATTAATATCCACGGTATTTAAATTAATCTCAAACATTTGTTACTGATTTTTACTAACTCTGCAACTTCAAAATTCCGAAATAAGATAGACTGATGGAAAAACCAGCAGTAGATCAATAATATAGAACACATATGTGCCTCCCTCCTAAAGATGCAAGACAAGCCACCTGAAAACAGGAAAGAATTTTCTGGTCCTCTTACTTAAAATTTTAATACTTACCATAATTACCCAATTTCACAAGCAAATGCTTAGGAACTAGTACATTCTTACTTTCTGTCTTCTGATGTGTTACAATTATGCTTATGGATGCAATCTCAAATATGGGCTTTTCAAATAAAATTCAGCGTTAATGGTAACTTCATTGAAAATTATTATTTACTAAACATACAGTGAAACAATCCCTTCAAACCTGGCTAGTATTTCCTTTACAAAGAATCATTTATGAAGTGCTGCTTTTAAAAATTTGCTTAGCTAACAAATCCTCACTTTTTCCCCCCCTGTATTATTTTAAATACCATCCATCTCTAAAGTCATTAGCATATTAAAAGAGCAGGGATTGTTTGACTGGCTGGTCTGATCAAGTACACTGTAAAATAAGAAAGTAACATTTTTTTCTTTAATTTTTCCTTTGAAAACTGATCAGGAACTCCATCAGCTTAACAGCCTCATAACTTTTTGCTGTTTATATATACTACTTGGATTATATGACTAAAACTTTTAACAATACCTTCATTGGTATTGTTCAACTGATAGTTCAACCAATCGTTCAACCAATGTTATCTGTCATATTTAAGCAAGATGTGCACTACATAGTTCAGCATAAACAGACAAACAGTTTTGTGTACAATGATTCATGTCCTTCATTGACTGGACATGCCATTTGTAAATAAACTTGACTTATAACACCAATGATTAGATTGCTTTGAAATGCTTTTAACAAGCTTTTCACAATAAGAAGGAATAAAAGCATGAGCATAGCTTGGATTTTCTATGGCTGTAACTGCTCGAGAGGACCACTCGACACCTCTGCTGTTAACAAACATTCCAATTCCCTTTCCCCTAGCGATTAAAAAGCCAACAGATATTCTTTGATAAACCATGAACTCTTCATAGTCTGCAAGCAGAAATTCTGATTGCTAGTTGTTCTTCAAAACCACTTTGTTCTTAATTTCACTTTAGCCAGCATCTGGTTTACTTTGCATTACTTTTAATTTCAGTGTACTTCAGTAAATTTATTTTTCAGCCAGAGAAAAATCAACCTTCCTTTTATCATTCTCTTTATCACACAGTTTACAGGCTAAATATACAGCTTTTGTTTGTTGATCTGCATCTCTTTTATTACATCTTTATATTAGAGATCTAGTAATATCTAATTTAACAGAAGTAGTTTCATAGTTCCATAGAACAATTAAGGTTGGAAGGGGCATCTGGAAATCGCTTGGTCCTACCTCCTGCTCAACCCCGCAATGCCTTAGTTCACATTGCCCAGGGCCTTGTCCATTTGAGCTCTGAGTATCTCCAAAGATGGAGATTTCATCAGATATCTTATTGATAAGTTTAATAATAAAGTTGAGTCTTGCAGTACAACTACATTATTTCCCCCAATACCTACTGAACTAAATTCCAGTGTATTTAACTTATTTATGTGTAATTTGAATACTATAATTAGTATAAATGATGTTTAAACAAAAAACTGCAGAAATGGTTTGAAGCTTGAACATGAATATTTAAGAATCTGGCAGACAATTGGTTCGAGCCACACTGAGACGTCTCTCAGGTGGTGTTGCTCTAACTTTCCTGGAAGATCAAGCTGAAGAAGCTTATCAGAAAAAAAAGCTAAGTTTCTCAAGCCAATAAAACATAATTGGTTTTAAATTTCAAAAGTTAAAGATTACATTTTCTGGTATTACCGAGTACAATTGAAAAGTTACATCCTTAGTGGAACATGTATGCTTAGTAAGAAACCTGCAGAAGGAAGCTCTAAAAGAGTCAAACAAATAGGGATGCCCAAGAACAGTACCTCACCACTAGTTCACAGATCTGTTTTGTATTTAATTGTGAACTTAGGGGCAAATAATGTTAGACATCATTACTCTTGCTGTTGTCTTAACAATTGTTAAACTGGACATACTGTATTTTTAAAGGACAGACTGCTTTCATGATGTAATTCCAAAGACCACATGAATTTATCTTCTGATGTATCCAATTAAGATCAACAAATGAGAGATGATAATGCTCCTACAGGAACACAGGGAGACTTACAATCTCCATGATAAATGACACTGCAAGACTAACACTCAATCCTTTAGAAGATGCGGTTTTAACTCTTCTTCAGATGACTGCAGTGGGAGCAGCTAGCACCTGTCATTGAAACCAGTGTCCATTTTCCTTATTCCCTCTCTCTTCCCTCAATTTTTTTTTTTTTTAGGATTGGTTCCAAAGGGTTCCTGGGAAAGAAGTTCACTGCCATAATAAAAGACTTGAGGATAATAATGGCAACATCTTCTTTAAAACTAATACAAATAATGTTATCACTTTTAAATGAGTTCTTATGAGATTCCACAATGGCAGTCTTTAAAGTCTTAATTTTCAAAGCTTTTTAAAAATTATTATTCTAATAAAAGTCTAGGGAATATTCTTCTTGCTATTTATATTATCCTTTTTTGTTTCAATGCTAGTAGCTGCTTGACCCAGAATACATCTATCCAAAACCAGTTCACTATTTTTGTCTTGTATTCAAAAAATCTCCACAGATTATGTTAAAAAAAAAAAGAATGGAAGAGGAAGAGCAATACACTAAGTTCCTGCAAAACATGGAATGGAGAAGTATAGGAAACTTTCCTCATAGTCTTGCTGAAGAAAGGAAAAGACGGCATCCTGCTTTTACAAGAAAAAACGCCTGGGTGATAGAAGAAGTGAGAGCAGTTGTTCATGCCCAGCCTTGCTTTTTCCAGGTCAGTTATCTATCCTGATAAATTTGCTTTCTGGAACTGGGCCAAGTGACTACTTTAGAGTAATGAAGTAAAGAGAAGAGTACCAGATTGCTTGTCTTAATATCCAACATCTGTAAACAACTTAGTGATCTGCTGACAAAGCACCAGGGAAGGAAACAGCAAGAAACAAGTGAATATGCAAGTGACAGTGATGTGAAGACGGTCCTGCATCTCTAACATCAGCTTTTAATATATTTGATAACATGTTTGACTACATATATTCCATAACATATTCTACTACATAATTTTAATCAGATGCTTTTGTGCTAGCACCTACACCTGAATGCACGCTTGCACTCAATACAAATACTGACTGCTACCCAACTGATCCTCTTCATTTATTCCTCTTTGCAGGTAGAAGTTTTGCTTGGGAATATTCCTACATCAACACAGTGAGGTAAGAAGATTTCACACTAGAAAAAAATCCCATCCTTGGAAAACAAAATTTAGAGCAAAAGCTTTTATGATAAGGTAGAACCTGCAGACAGCAGATTGAACAAGGTTTTCAAATCTCATTCATGGAATTTACTTCATTAAAGAAAATGCTATATTACTCCTGCTACACTAACCTCTTCTGGAGTAATCAGCAAAATGCTAATTTTGGCAAAATGTTCAGTGCAGGGCAGATGAGGTGAACAGACAACTTTCTTTTCTATCGGCCTAACAACAGCAGAAGAGTATGTATCTCAAGGACTGGAACAGGCTGCCCAGGGAAGTGGTTGAGTCACCATCCTTGGATGAATTTAAAAGATGTGGAGATGTGGCACTTAGGGGCATGGTTTAGTGGTGGACTTGGCAGTGTTAGCTTTATGGTTGGGCTCGATGATCTTAAAGGTTTTTTCCAACCTGAATAATTGTATGATTCTATGTACAGGGTTGCAGCTCTTCTAATAACACTGAGCCATTGGAAATGCCAATGTAAGGTAACCAGCCCATGCTAGTAAAAACCTGTCACATGTCACACTATTTTCCCACGAGCTCATTATCTTGAGCAAGAATGGAAGGCATAGAAGTTGTTGCCTTCATTCCATTTCTCTTTCTTCTAGGGAGCTCCGACTATACTTTTTGCACTTAAACATTGAGAAAACTAGGAGAAGAGATGCATGGCATAGACACGTTCCCTATGCCAAGTAATTTCAAAGCGAGCTAAACAACATCCTGCATACTTTTCAAAAGAATAGGGAGAAGAAAACAGGTTCCCCGTAAATTAATTTTATCTTCAAACTTGCGGTTCTTTCATGGCTTCGGGAAGAGCTAAAAGAATTTGGAAAGAGAGGATGAAAAGAATAGGGAAGAAGAGGTAAGCACAAGCTTCCTTTTCCAGCTCTCAGTGTTGCAAAGAAGACATCTCCCCTTCACCTTTAGTCAATCACAAGACACCTACCAGACACCTACAAGAAGCCTCACCTCCATCCCTGAAAAGGTGATGGAACAGCTCATTCTGGATGTCATGTCTAAGCGTGTAGAGGAAAAGAAGCTTATCGGGAGTGGTCAACATGGATTCACCAAGGAGGAATGATGCCTGATCAACCTGATGGCCTTCTGTGATGGCATGACTGGCTGGGTAGATGAAGGGAGAACAGTGGATACTGTCTACCTCGACTTCAGCAATGCTTTTGGCACTGTCTCCCACAATATCCTTATAGGTAAGCTTAGAAAGTGTGGGTTAGATGAGTGGACAGTGAGGTGGATTGAGAGCTGGCTGAATGGCAGAGCTCAGAGGGTTGTGACCAGTGGCATAGAGTCTAGTTGGAGGCCTGTGACAAGTGGTGTTCCCCAGGGGTCAGTACTGGGTCCAGTCTTGTTCAACATATTCATCAATGACCTGGATGAAGGGACAGAGTGTACCATCAGCAAGTTTGCTGATGACACAAAACTGGGAGGGGTGGCTGACACACTGGAAGGCTGTGCTGCCATTCAGCATGACCTGGACAGGCTAGAGAATTGGGCAGAGAGAAACCTAGTGAAGTTCAACAAGGGCAAGTGTAGCGTCCAGCACCTGGGGAGGAATAACCCCATGCACCAGTACAGATTAGGGGTTGACTTGCTGGAAGGCCGCTCTACAAAGAGGGACCTGGGAGTTCTGGTGGACAACAGGATGACCATGAGCCAGCAATGTGCTCTTCTGGCCAAGAAGGCCAATGGCATCCTGGGGTGTATTACAAAGAGCGTGGCCATCAGGTCGAGGGAGGTTATCCTGCCCCTCTACTCTGCCCTGGTGAGGCCACATCTGGAGTACTGTGTCCAGTTCTGGGCTTCCCCTGTTCAAGAAAGACAAGGAACTACTGGAAAAAGTCCAACGGAGGGCTACAAAAATGATCAAGGGACTGGAGTATCTCTCTTATGAGGAAAGGCTGAGAGACCTGGGTCTGCTTAGCCTGGAGAAGAGAAGACTGAGGGGATCTCATCAATGCTTATAAATATCTAATGGGCAGGTGTCAAGAGGATGGGGCAGACTCTTTTCAGTGGTGCCTGGCAACAGGACAAGAGGTAATGGGCACAAAGTTGAATATAGGAAATTCCATCTCAACATGAGGAAAAACTTCTTTACTTTGAGGGTGACGGAGCACTGGAATAGGCTTCCCAGAGAGGTGGTGGAGTCTCCAACTCTGGAGACATTCAAAACCCGCCTGGACGCCATCTTGTGCAACCTGCTCTAGGTGACCCTGCTCTGGCAGGGGTGTTGGACTAGATGATTTCCAGAGGTCCCTTCCAACCCCTACTATTCTGTGATTCTGTGGTTTGCCTACTGGGTTTTACAAATGCAGACAGGAATCCGAAATGCCAAATACATGTACACAAAATAGGATAAAGGCATGTATATGCTGTAACCCCCTGTCTGTGTAACCTTCCTCGCCTTAATTCTCTAGGGATTCAAATGTCTTCATTCCAAGGATCCAGTGCCAAATTCTGACATGGCAAAGCTCCCAAATCTTTGTTCAGACATCTAAGGAAACTGGTAAGCTATAAGAAAGACCTGAGAATATCTGAAAAGTAGAGACATGCAAGATAATGAAGATAAAACAAGAGACAGTGGTAGGATTGTTAAAATGATGACTACTAGGAGCTCAAGGATTCAAGAGAAAACACACTGATATGGAAATACATAAAATCTGACAAGGAAAAAGAAATAAATTTCAACAGTCAGTGGAGTACTGCAGTCAGTCTGTAACATCATGGATCTGTTCCAACCTTTCCTCTTCTCACTGATGCCTACCTGCCTAGCAAAGACTGAGGTCTCTCACTGGGATGGTGAATATACTAATGCTTAACTAGGATTCAACAAGCCACCAGTCTACCTTGCATGTGAGTTAGCCAATAACAAATTGCATTACACTTCTAAGTTGTGTATATCTTGCTTGCAGAATCTGAATAAAGTAACCCAAAAAAAAAAGAGTAACAGTCACAAAAATCTTTTAAAAGATTAAGTTCCTCCGTTTATTCCTCTTTAACTTTCTGCTTGAGAGGCATTATTGTGCAGAACACCAGTGCGACTGAAGTAGTGTGCCTCTCCAAGGAGATGGCACAAGAAAAATAGCAATGAAGAGATGTTCTCCTTATGAGTACATAGTGTGAGCATCCTAATACACATTCTAAATAAACGCATTAGGCACAACTTTCAAGTTAAGGCATTTCGTCTCTTTTTAATTAGATGTGTGATCTTGGTAAGCTTTGCTTAATAAAAATAGTATTTATGAGGGAAGTCTTTCAAAGCTCAGCCCTTTGAACCTCTCTGTATAATGCAGTTTCTCCTTCATTGTCCTTGATTAGTACAACAAATTCAGAGATCTAAATATTTTATTACTCATGTGAGTTTTTTTCCTTATACAGTTTGTATTTATTGAACCAGTAGTGAAACAGCACATCCCCATGCAGAAAGGTAGTGTTTGCTATGCAAAACACACAGTCCATGATTGGCATCTAAGACCAATTGATCTACCCATTACCACTATCTCCCTACCCCCACAAGCTTTACTACAAAGCTATTGATTTAAACACTGCCGATCGGTTTCCATTTTCTGATTTTGGGCAGGCCAATTAAGAAAGTGAGTAATTGTGATTACACTGCTTCAGGATCAATTACATTTGATGCAAGACAAAGTGCTCCTCTTAGAACAATGTAAAGAAAATGATTACGATCAGGAACACTTTACTTCTGAACATGCTTCTAACAAAAATGCAAAATAAGTGACAAGGTCTTTCATAAAAATATGTTACCAGGAAGTACAAGAATATCGACACCTTTGTGTGCACAGTATTTCAACTACATTTTGACAAACTTCTACAAGTCATTCTTCCTTTTGGATAAAAGCTTTTTAAGAAGTATGACAAGTTAAAAAGGCTGCAGCTGAGTTCTGTGAGACATTGCCCCCAAAACATTCCACTGCACAATTTCTTTAATGATATTGAACACAGTAGCATTTTGAACCATATATGTTTTAACAGTAAAATAACAAATTCAATGCAAAGAACATTTTACCTATTTTTTTTACTATTTTCTAATAGCTAGTGTCAAAGAGACAAGGCCTTATCAATTAGCAAAGGAACAAAGTAAGCAATTCCTATTCTTAATTTAATTTTAAACTTAGCTTGAGCTTTGTCATTGGACTCACATTGTCCAAATCATTAAAATGAATACACCGCTGAGGTCTGAGGCAAATCTATTTACAGTGATGTTACTCATAGTCTGGTTGGTGTTCAGGAATATTGATCTGTCTTGTTTGTCTAATAGGAAAATAATAAACAATTACTAGGCAATGTTGGAGAAAGTAATCAGTTTTTATATATCACTAATACAGCAGACCTCCCAAAACATAAAGGTGATGATCTGCATAAAATCAATGTGTTATGCTACATTGCTTATCCTCATCACTGCAAAGATTCTTAGCAGTAAATGGTATAAATTTGGAATCAAATCATTAGTATACTGAGAATATATACTTGAAAGAAAAATATCCACTCTATTTAAAAAAGAATGTTCCTACTTTATAAACTGAGCATATTTTATTTAAAAACCCCCAAAATATATTTAGGGAAAAGACAGCCTATCATTTTGAAGCAATTACAAAACTGCATTGCCTAGAAGGGAACTTTCTTTCCCAAAGAAACCTAGCATCAGGGAACAGTCCAAAGCCGTTTCCAAATTCCAGCAAACAGTGTACCGACCAGCATGATGTGCATAAACTACATGCTGCAGACATCTTGCTGGAGGTACTAATATCTTTAAGATGACTACGCGTGAGCATCCATTGTACAGGAAAAGGTTTAAAGAATGAGGGGGGGCGGAAATAAACTGTGTGGTTTGGATGAATGGACAGTGGGGTGGATTGAAAACTGGCTGGCAGACAGAGCTCAGAGGGTTGTGATTAGCGGCACAGAGTCTAGTTGGAGGTTTGTGACAAGTGGTGTTCCCCAGGGGTCAGTACTGGGTCCAGTCTTGTTCAACATATTCATCAATGACCTGCATGAAGGGACAGAGTGTACCATCAGCAAGTTTGCTGATGACACAAAACTGGGAAGGGTGGCTGACACACCGGAAGGCTGTGCTGTCATTCAGCATGACCTGGACAGGCTAGAGAATTGGGCAGAGAGGAACCTAGTGAAGTTCAATGAGGGCAAGTGTAAGGTACAGCACCTGGGGAGGAATAACCCCATGCACCAGTACAGGTTAGGGGCTGACCTGCTGGACAGCAGCTCTGTGTAAAGGGACCTGGGAGTCCTGGTGGACAACAGGATGACCATGAGCCAGCAATGTGCTCTTCCGGCCAAGAAGGCCAATAGCATCCTGGGGTACATTAAGAAGAGTGTGGCAAGCAGGTTGAGGGAGGTTATCCTCCCCCTTTACTCTGCCCTGGTGAGGCCACATCTGGAGTACTGTGTCCAGTTCTGGGCTTCCCCTGTTCAAGAAAGACAAGGAACTGCTGGAGAGGGTACAGCAGAGGGCTACAAACATGATTAGGGGACTGGAACATCTTTCTTATGAGGTCTCTTTAGTCTGGAGAAGACTCAGAGGGGATCGTATGAATGCTTACAAATACTTAAAGGGAGGGTGCCAGGAGGATGGCACCAGTGTTTTTTCAGTGGTGCCCAGTGATGGGACAAGAGATAACGGGCACAAACTTGAATATAGGAAGTTCCATCTAAACATGAGGAGGAACTTCTTTACTTCAAGGGTGGCAGAGCACTGGAATAGGCTTCCCAGACAGGTGGTGGAGTCTCCAACTCTGGAGACATTCAAAACCCGCCTGGACGCCATCTTGTGCAACCTGCTCTAGGAGAACCTGCTCTGGCAGGGGTGTTGGACTAGATGATCTCCAGAGGTCCCTTCCAACACCTGTGATTCTGTGAAATCAATATTAAAACCTCCTTGCCCCTAGAACAAGAAATTTTATTTTAGCAGTGGTTCTTTTGGAGTCACTTGGGTACACCTGTATTATTAAGATTATCCCTCTATCTTCAATAACCTGTATGTTGTGCAAGCTGTGCTTATTATTAGTACACTAAAATTTCTACAGTATTCAAGAAAGGGGTACAGAACTTTCTCAAAGGGCTTCCCCTAAACTGGAATGCATCAATGTGAATGTCTATTCAATAGCCTTTTTTGTGCAGATTATAGAAAGTAGTGCTTCTTGCAACAAAATATGTAAAAAAAAAAAAAAAAATTATTTCAAAATATGTAAAAAAACCCCAACCAACCATGCAGTTCTATTTCGTACCTTTGCATAGTTTCAAAGACTATATAAGCCTCAATAGCTCTTAAAAGAAGGCATCTAGCTTTTTCCCATCTGTTCATTCCTAATGTTTGGACACTGCTACTCTAACTTTTCCCTGGTTTCAAATGCTAGTTAATAATAGAGTTCTCACTGGGTGAACAGGTTCCCTGCTAGCCTAGAATGCAACAGGAACTCATACAAAGGAGGATCCTGAATATGCCAATAATGAGCATAAAAAGTGTAAATCAAGTATATAAGACAAAATCTAGTTGGCCAGCCAGTTATTGTTTTCATTCTCTCTCTAATCATTTAAAAGAATCTACAATATAAGGCATAAACTTCTTTGGCCAGAACATTTTGGGGTTGGTTTCATGCAGTCATGTTACATAGATCACAAACAGCCATCATAAGCACCTGAGGTAGTAAAATTGCTCACAGTATGTGCTTTTTTGATTTGTGATTTCTCACAAGGAAGAATACACACAAAACACTCCAGTAGACTAGTCAGATCTGACTGCTCCCTTCAAGATGGTGTTATGAAGAAGAATTCCAAGAATACAGGGGAAAAATAAAAATAAAGGTCACGAACAGAGAAGCAATTCTAAATTGGAAGAGGAGTTCATGCTTCTACTTGGTATCATTTACACCAAGGGAAAAACAAGATTTCCCAAACAAAACCTGTCAAAGAGTTTTTGAACTTATACATGAGATTTCAAACCTGGGTACGAGCTTACCATCAAATCTGTGGTTTTAGAAGTAAATGCTAAAAAAATTTAGAAGAGTGAAGAAAACTGATAAACCTTGTAATAGTAAAACCAAACACTAATTACGTCTTACTTCTCTAAAAACATCTTGGGTATACATCATGTTGTGAACTGTTGTTCAATTCTTTAAACATTTAATAAACAGCAAGTCTGCTACTGCCAAGTAAACTTCCAATAGACACTACTTTCGCCTTCCAAGAGCAAAAAATTACCCTCCCTCCCCAAGAACTCACCATAACTGGAAACTGGCTGTCTGAGTAGAATCACAGAAGTCGATACCCATTGAAACGGTAATGGATCCTGCAGGCTCAAGGCACTCTACATGAAAACATTTTGAACAGGTAAAGTACACATGCAGAACAACAGAAGACCCCAGATGCAAACCCCCAAACTTCACATAATTAGAAAACCTATATTTAAAAAACACCCAAACCCCTCCATAAAACAGAGGCAATACTTGCAGTTTTATTTCAAGTAGGCATCAGCCAAATGTCACACTTGCATGTTTAAGTGTCTTGGATCCCCCCTCCCCACAGCTGGTGCACATGAAATGTTTCCATTTCAATCTCACAGCGCTGACATCAACAAAATAACGATTTGTGTTAGAAAAGCTAGGAAAATTATTTACAGAAAAAAATATATTGAAGTTACACCCTTTTATTTGTGTACAGATCCAGCACTGAGATTTCATTTTCAGTAACACCAGTTTGCAAAATTAGTTAATAAATAGTAAAACACAACAAATATTAATAAAATTTACATTATTACACACAGTAATGGAAAAAGAGCCAAACTTAAAATATTTCATAATTAGTGTGGTTTATTTATTTCTCAATATTCCACCTGCATTAGTTATGGAAGGGAGCAGAAAGATTATGAACCCAAAATGGAAGACAATTTTGTGCTTTACAAGCAGTGCAGACTGAGGCACTTCTAAAATTAAGGTATCAAGAGACATCATCATTCATAGTTTCTTGGCTATATCACTATACTGTTTCCTCAGTGTTGTAGAGACAAGGCTTTCTTTTGTTAGGAAGAAAAGCTCTTTCTTCGCATAAGAAGGAGATACTAAAAACAAGCATTGGGGCACAGTTTGATTCCTCAAGGTAACGAGAAAGAAAACCTAAAAGCACAGTTAAAAAAAGAGGAATTCAAATAAGAATGATTGTGCAGGCAGAAAAATGTCTAATTTCCAGTTTATTTATTAATGTATCTGATGCTTTTCAGGAACTGAAGAGTAGGCAGCTGCTCCACGACAAAAGGAAACAAAATTTAACTATATCAGGATTAAGTTCTGAAAAATATGGAAAACATGGAGGCGATGCAGTTAGGCAAAGACTAAACTAACACTAGGGAACGAATAGGAAACAAAGTATTTCAAGAAAAGAAGTCTGTGTAAAACATCGAAAGATTACAGGCTCCCGCTCAAATTCAGACTAAACTTTAGCAAAGTCTTTGAGCTTAATGTTTTCAAATGGGGTTTCAAAGGCACATAGCCAACAAGAAAATACTGCGCACAGGGACTTAGGTGAAATAATTTGGCCCACTTCTACTAGCAAAATCAGGACAATTGCCAACAGCCATTGCAGTGATGGAGGCAAAACTAGGCTTATACTCCAGTAAGAATACCTGTCTACACTGACAATTCTTCTGTTGGTTGTGCTGGGCAAATTAGAAGATGTGTTTTCCAAATGCTGGAAGCACAAAACGTAATAAGAAGAATGCGGCATATAAACTGAGTTCTAAATAAAATGACAAAGAATAGAGAAAAATTTGCATTCAAGCAGGAAAAGCAACATTTTTGGAAGAAACTACAGATGATATATAGCTTATTTTCTGCAGAAGAAACCAAAAGCTTCACAGGACAGATACCACAATAATGTCTTTCTTGGGGAAATAAATACTTTAAAGGGTAGGATTGTGT
>VFFE01009152.1:559024-570267 GCA_008921705.1 Burhinus oedicnemus | reverse complement strand
CTATTATTGTGAGCACAGTGTCTCCTGATCTGATTTATAGTATTACTAGTTTTCTACTGGTAAGCTTTTGCGACTTTATTTCTTTGAATGTTTAAAGGGAATTATATAAAATTAGGCTGATGGTCAAAACTAACTTGAAATCAGAACTCTGCACGGGACTTCTTATTTTGAAGAATAAATACCAGACAGTTCACTTAACACAAAAATTAATATATTTCCTACAAGTAACTGTCTTGATCAAGTATGTATCATTATCCAAACGCAAATGTTCCCAAAATTTTAACTCTGAAATAAACTGTAGCATTGTACAATTGCTTTTGTAGCTATTTGGTGTAAATCTGTAGAGCCTTTCAAATGTTAAAAAAATAAGTATTTCAATAGCACAGAGCAATTTAGTATCAAACACCTTTCAACTACTGAAATCTTTATGTCACTGTTGCGCTTTAAGAACTTGTTTCTGTATTCTTCTAATGTGATATGGATTCACATAGTAATGTAACTCATTAGATGAGAAGAAACGCATCTAAAGTGCAGGAGCTTGTGTCAAAAAGGAGCATGTCTGTCCTTTCCATTTTTATTATGAAACAGAGACACTTTTATTCCTTCTGAGTATACCACAATGTCCTAAAACAAAGAACTGCTGAGAAAAGAAAGCAAGTTGTGTGCACAGGTACTACCCTTGAATAAAAGTTGCTATGATCTTTCTCAGGCTTTCTACTCTCTTCCACTAACAGAAATTTAGCAAAAAAAAAATACCAAACAGAAGGTAGAAAGTAAAACAATTTAGGTTAGGACTGACTACAGCATTGCTTTCTACCTAGTCTAAGAAGCCACGCTCTGTGGAAGTACAGTAGGTGCAAACTGGACTAGAACACACACTTCCACTCCGCTGCCAAAAGCTCACAAGGGAAACGAGAAAGCTCTGAGCCACCAAACTAAATAATACATCTACAAATGTTCTCTAAAGCTTGGAAAGAATATCACTGTGAATACATAAATTAAAACCTCATTCTTAACAGTAGCCTGTTACAGTCATTCTGGACTAAGGCTGTAAGAGAACTGAAGTCTGTGGGGACAGAGAAAAATTTTATTACCTCAATTGGAATTGATTATAATTGATATTTGAACAAGCAGGTAAGCTTGCAGGCATGGAAGGTCTGATCTAAGGCCTATTTTTAAAATCAAATACAAGTAGGAGAAAGCCAAATTAAATACTTGTTAAAATCAGGTTATCTAAGAAACAATAGTTGCATGAGTGCGTGTGAGTATGTGTACATACATATGTACACGTGTGTATACATATATATATATAAGTATACATATGACTATGCAAAAACACTTTCCTGTATTTGGAATTTTGGAATAGATTAAGATTTTGTATTTCTAAAGATAGGATATGATTACCTATTGGATTAAACTCATGCATCCTCATGCCTGGAGGTAATTTCTTCTCCCCGATGTGAATATTCTCTATCTTCTGATCAGTTGTATTCGTTACTGTCACTTGCACAGATACCATATGATCACAAAAAAAGCCTGGCTGTCTTGAGAAGTTATAATGAGCTGCTAATCCTTTTCCACTCATTCGATGAAGCAGTTCATGTGTTTTTGTTGGCACAGAGACTTGGGTAGTGACCTGTTAAGTACACAACAACAGTTGGTGAATGCTGTAAGCGAAGAACAGACAAAATGACAATTAAATATTGCACTTTTTTTTACTCAGGTAGTCTCTGCTTTGTAGTCAGAATTTTAGTGAACTAGAAATATCTCAGGACATACTCAAGTGCATAAATATATAGCAGTAATAGATATCAGACAATAGAGCCTAAAAATAACATTTCTGGTGCTGAGAAATAGCAGCTTTAACTTTGTTGTATTTGCCTCGCTTTCCATTATAAATCTGTTTTCAATATTTTAACTCTACAGTTATCCATTAAATTATTGGAAGTTTTTTTAAGAGTTACAGTTAAAATAATTATGTTGTTTCCAACAAGAAGTCTGTCTCTGTTCCACGCATCAGAAGTCAAAGGTGATCCCAAGTCCACTGTGTCCTGTGAAAGTATAGTGAGAAATTGTCTTCTTCTCTTGTTAAAACCACAAAAAACGTTGCCTAACAATTACACCAGTTGAATACTAAAACCACAGTTGTATAGAGCAGAAGGTTGTTGCCACTTTTTTAATAGTCTTGCTGCTACAAGCAGTAAGAGAAATCCCAAGGATGTTTGGGTCCATTCTATCCTGAAGAAGTAGCATGAATAAAAGACATTCAGTGTGCAAACAAATTGCTAGAAGATACTGCTGATAAGGAAATCCATAATCATGAGCTCAAAAGTGCAAAAGTAAGGAAAACCGCAGAAAAGTGAATTTGAATTCTTTAAACCAGTTTTAAGGAAAGGCTAGGAAATTACATGAAACGTAACACCACACAAACAGAACACGGAGTTTGAAAAAGCCAAATGCTCAGCATGAAAATACCATTTGTCTGGTCAGTGCACTACGAGCTACTGAACTTTATAGTGTATCTGATAGATATATCTGTTTATCTGTTTCCACTGATGAGTGTCCACCTTCTCCTGCCCTACCCATAGCCCTGAATGTGTAACTAAGTGAAAGAGACAACTACAAATAGCAGATGTTCAAGACTCCAAGCAGCTAAGCAAGGAGAACGGGCTTTTATCTTGCCCTCCCTACAAAACACTTACAGATTGCTACACTTTCCTTATTGCCACATTTAACATTGAGTGGCTGATCTGAACACTTCCAGTAATATGAGAAGCTGGTAAGAGCTGGGATTTAAACCCACAAGGTGTTACAGTAATGGGATAGTACCCAGAAAACATAAGGCTGTAAATAATCCTGTTGAAAATCTTTAGAAGTTACCGAGCACATAACAAACTCGATCTTCATCTGTGAGCACCAGTTTCTGAACTGGAAAGCCAGGCTAGTAATATCCGTCACATCAAATGAGTATCTGTAAAGATCAACTAATAAATGTTTAGAAGTGTGAGCGTTACATTGATGAAAGCTGAAGAAAACTACATGAGGAACTGAGTGAGTTTATACTCAGAGGTGGCTTTGGAATATGCATTAAGTTTCACAAATATCATACTGAACAAAGAACAAATAATGAAGGAAAAAGGGCAGAAAGGCTTCCCATCCCCCCAAAACTCAACTGCTATGTGACTGTAATTAAAACAACACACACAGGATGTGATCGAGCAAACACCTCTGCAAAGACTTCCACATCAGATTTCACTTTCAACTTTTTACCTAGTGTTTCTTTCTCTAATACACAAAACCTCTGGTATCAAGTTTTTTTAGAAACAAATTAATGATTTACCAGTAACCTTCAGTGTGAAGACTACAGGCAGTTTCAGAATACGTCTGAACTGAGGTAACTCCACAACCCCAACTTCAAATCTGTACAATGTATTAATACTTTTAAAGTAAATTGGTGAAGTTCAGGCATTTTCTCCCCCCTAAAAACATAACGTAATGTTCCCAGGAACATTTTTAGTTTTTCTATATGATCAGAAGAAAATACAGCTGTTTACAATAGAACATGTAGCCAAATACGTAAATTTCTGTCCCTCCTCAAATAATAGTAGTAATACCACTTGAAGAATACAGGCACCGTATTTTCAAATGGAGTCAATTTTTTTCAGTCCAATTACTGATCTCTGACAAGCATGAAAATACCTAATACTTTTGTCCAATAACATAATTCAGTGAAATTTTACAAAACCCATAATGACCAGGTATCTTTTTATTCCAATGCTATTTTACATGCATACATATATGATAAGATTAGGGCTACTTTTATGTAGCCTATCTTTAAAATATATTTATAAAACAATGACTCCTGTGACATCATATGACCGGATTTCTGGCAAATGCAAAATGAATGGAAAAAGTACAAATTGTATGGGCTGTCACAGTTCCTCAAAATTCAAAACATCTTTAAGTAGTAAACCCAAATTTTAATAGATTAATACTGTGTTTAGATTTCTGGGAATAATTTAAAAGGTACAACTTTCAAAAAAATACTCAGTTGTCACGAAATACGAAAGGAGGTACTTTGAATAATAAATATCTTATTGGTACACAGAGACAATAGCAGTAAGACGTTATCAGCAGAGTCACACTAGCACCTGTAACTTAAACCAGTGATGAAATAATGATTAAAACTTAAGTTTTAGGATGTAATTTAAATCTTATTTTTAAGTTTAAGCTTAGCCTTTAACTTTTAACATTTAATTCCATTTGAGCTGGACATGCATAATAGAGAAGTTGTTTCATGAAATGGTTCACCCATTTTTCATTAACAAGCTTAGGAAGTATGTTTTATTCATGTTAAAACAAGTATTTTGAAGTACACTAGCTTCTCTGTGTTAACATGTAGCTGGTTTTATTAATACTATTTATTAACAGAAATGAAAACATAAAAAGTTAGTAGTCAGAAGTCCAAAATGTAGATACGTATGCATACACATACAGCAAAAGTCCCTCACTATACTTAAATTGTAACTCTGACTCAAATTTTACTGAAGTATTCCTGTGATTTTTAAAGATTTTAATCTATGCTCCTTTAAGTGTTACTTCTCATGTTTCAGTCATAATTTCACTCATGAGCCCATTCACTCTTATTTTCAATATACTACATAGAGCAACAGACACGCAAAGGACAGTGAGAATAATGATGTTATGTTTTAACCATCTTCCTTCTCATAGAACATTAATTTTCAGTTGCATTTAATGCTGCAGTACTAGAAATAAATAAAATGTATATATGCTGAACAAAGGAATTTAGTTCTGGAAGATGAGAATTCTCAAGCCCTCTACTTGTTAGCAATGGTTTTGAGCTGGCAAAGGTTGGTGTGACTGTAATGCAGTCCATTTAACAGTTGCATCAGTTTGGTAAACAGAATTTTTTGTTTTAATTATAAAATTTTGAATGCATACAATTGTAATACTTAAAGAAACACGTAGGGCAGATACCTGCAATCACTCTGGGGTTAAAATAATCCTGCGAAGAGTTAACAGAACAAGAAGCATCTAGGAACCAGCAGATAATTCCCTACAAATCTTACACAGCATATGTTTAAATAATAGAAGTCGTTTGTGTACCTTTGGATGGTTTATGAAAATAACCAATCAATTCTGCAGACACAACATTATTTCTAAAGGAAATCTATGTGACTCATGATGCCTGCAGATACACAGACACAAACCACACATATTTTATCAGTTTATTACAGTAAGCAAATAAGCGTGGAATGAGAGTGCACATAACTGTCTACTTAACGCTTACTGAAACATTTATAAGAGCTGTTATCTCCCTAATAACAGACAGACAGTGTGCAATTTTAGAGAGGAGAAAAGCTTCATATTTTTTAACACTTCACTAAAAAGTAACTGAAGAGTGTAAAATGAAAAATACTCTGTGCAGTTAGCTGGTAATGGACCATATTATCAACTCAAGTTAGATTTATAGGATACAAACTAGTCACTAATAGTTATTTTATGACATAGCGTGTCTGCTTTTTTTGGTTGAAGATTATTAAGATTAAACTTGCAAAATTTTTTTTTTTTTTAATACAGCTGTTTAAAATGAAAGAAATAAAAAAAATAAAATATAGACTGTCCTCCCACCCCATTTTGACTGAAAGCCACAATGAATTAAAAGTCAACGTAGGGACTCCACAGTGATATCATACAGGAACGCTATATTGGTCTGAGTCAGACTGGCCCCCACACTAACTGCATATGTTGAAAGATGATCCATCACCCTAAAAGAAGCTGCAAATATTTTTAAACTACTTCTTATATAAGAACAAGAAGGGCAACGTTAAGATTTTGCCTTCAAAATCTCCCACTCATTAATTGCATAAAGGGAAAAGTACAAAATCACTGACTAAGTTTGGCTTTCTTTATCACAACAGAGCTGACTCGTTAGAAACCACTGAATCCTCTGCACATGAATATGCTTCTTTTTGCCAGCTCAGTAAGTCCTTAAAAACTAAGCTTAAGTTAATACAAAAAACTATTTTCCTTAATTATTTAAAAAAAAAAAGCACTACAGGGTTTATTAAACCTACTAAAGAAAACAGAGCTGGACAGACTTTCCAGTATGAAGTATTATTATTATTAAGCACAAAATTATGTCTGTTGTCTTTTTTCTTTTGTATTTGTTCCTTAGCTTAATAATGCTGTAATAATGAACATAGATTAACTTTTGATTCTGATTCAGAAATGTATATATGTTTGGATAAAACATACATTATTGGAAAAAAGTATTTGCTTCCAAGAATGATGATAATTATAGTTCTATTCCTCTAAATTACATTCTGCTAAAGCGGTGGACTGAATCATTTAATCTAAGTAGCCCTTCTACTGCCCTCCTATTGGCAATATCCATGACATAATCCAAGAATGACCTACTGAGCTGTGAGAGCTATATCCTCTCTTACACTCCCTGTAAGGCTATGCTCCAGTAACTCCGCAACAGATAAGAGAAGGGCTATCACGTAGCCCAGCCACATTTACATGATCTTTCAACTGAAGCTATGAGAACAACTTAACTACAATTTTATAGTATTAGGACAAAGATGGAAAACCAGGCAAACAAAGGAAAGACAACTACTGGCAGGAAACACTATATTCATGATCTTTTGCTCCATTACCAGTTGCATATTACTCATAGTCACAAGGAAATGTCTTCCTTATATAGCTCTTGCAAAAATAAAGAATTAATAATTCATAAAAAGATGCAAAAAATGCAAACAAAGAATTGCAGAAAGAATGTCAACATCCTACTCTGCGTTATTTCAAGAGGCCTTAGCAAATCCCAACATTAGAGCATACTTAAGTCACATTAGTAGGGATTGCCAAACTAAGGACACCACCTCTCTGATAGAGGGTGGGGAAACCAAGCAAGCTCATATTTTCTGCAGCCTAGGAAAGCAACAGGAAACCATCATTCAATTTGGGCTCATTTATCTAGATATACAGACACTTGAGGACATCATGTCAAATTCGGGGAAATACTTAAAATAACTTTCCACCAAAGGGACATTTAACTGCTCCACATCTACTAAACACCTTCTAAAAGCCATGTCTGCTAGGAAGTCCTTAAATTTCTAATATATCCTAACTCCCTTCTTTCTGCATTATCACCAACTTTTAGGCTCTGCTCTTCCCTAAATTATTAATATGTCAATGAGGCTAACTGAAAATTAGCGTATTAATGCTCACATCTTTAAACCAGCATTGGTTTCTGACAATTTGACATTAGAAAGTGAGTTCCAAAAATTCTTACTGAATTTCACCATTGATTTTTAAATGACACCGAGATGAATCTCAAACAAAAGAGCACTTTTATAATACTGCCCATAGTCCGCCAAAATTAGTCATCTCTGCCTTTTTTTTTTTTACTCTAATATTTGTATGGTCTCAAACAGGTATGAAATCATCCTTTCAAAGAGTAGTGTGTTCAAGGTAATCTGTGAATCTAGAGATGATCAAAATCTTCCATAATACTAAATTATTCCTTTTCTAATATTTTTGTCTCTTAGATTTTTCTACAGTTCTATTAAAATATAACCAAACAGACAGATTTCCAATAACTCTTTATCAATAAAAAGTATTGCTCTTGGAGCATAAAAACAACTACATCATATAAAGGAAGCAAAATTAGGCCTTAACCTGGAGTACATGAACAGCAGAAAACTCTATTAATCCCATACCAGATTAATCAAGCACTTTTAAAACTGAGCGTGCATTTGTTTTGTATTTAATGTGTAACTGGGGCCAGTGAGACAGATTGCATTTTGCATGTATAATAGAGCTTAAAGCTTTATATTACAACACCACATCGTTTTGTTTGAGATTTGGCATCTTTGCCTTTTTCTTCTGTTGAGTGTAATGAATCACATGAATAATCCAATGAAAATATTAGTGAAATCTTTTAAAAGGCCACATAAGAAAGAATTTCAGTAACAACAAAATGGGAATATTCTCATGATTAAGTCAGGGTTATTACATAAACATGAATGAAAAGGCTGAACTCAGTATCATAATTATGGGCCACAAACCTTGGTATAAATTCAGAAGTGCACATTCTACCCCATAGGTAATCTCTGGTCTTACTAGTAGACTATGAAAAGGGCTTAAACAGATAATAAGTGAGAATTTTCTTCTAACTGTATTTGCAGAAAATTCCTACACTCGAGGGCTTAAACTGTATGCCAGTCCATGTTTCAACTTCTAAAATAATGGTGACCAAATCAAATGGTGAAATTCCTATCTGTGCATGGGAAACTTCAGGATTTACTATCATTTTGTCCTATGTATGCTTCTACAAAGCAAAAAGCAAAGGTCTGGTGGCTGATGCAGGTATGTGACTTTTACCAAGCAGCATAGTATTTTAAACTCCTTTGCAATAGTGTGTTTCAAGGAAAAGGCATTCTCCCAATATGCAAACAAGTAATTTACTTCAATTTAGTGATTCAACCCTTCCACTGACCACCTAACTGCAAAGTCTGAGGATTACTGAAGTAGTTTAAGAGTCAGAAAAACAGAGTAAGGTGGCAGCCTCACCTTGTGTCCTAATTATGAATTTGAAATAGCAAATGATGCTGAGAGGGATTAATACAGATTTTGGCATTGAGTCTAAATGACTTCAAGAAAGTTCCTACAAATGGTTTCTAATATATTATTTTGATTTTGGCAAACAGCCAGTACTGTAGAGGCATCTAAAGTGAAAACATAGTGAACGCTACTGGCTATAATGTAAAATTTTACAGTTAAGGTTATAGTATAACAACTCCTGCATATCGGTTTCTTCCAACAGAAGCACCTAGTTCAAACTTCCACGCAGAAAAGGACCTCTTGTGTCAGGATAAGTGTGTAAGTTGAAACATTTACTACACAGTATTACTTACAAGCCAAAGTGAACTCAGACTACAATACTCTATATTTGAAATCTAGCACAGATATTTATGAGTGCTAAAATGTAAATTACATCTTTGCTGGCTTAATATATTTGAATCTTTGTCACTATGTTTTTGTTGAAGAATGCAACATGTTATTTTGGCTTCTATCAGGATGATCTTAATGCACATCAACCTACCTGCAAGGACAAAAATCTGAAATTAGCACTGAACCCGCTGCACATATACATCTATATTAGCACTTCCTCAATGTAGGTGTAGAATCTCTGCATGTACTGAAATACTTCTCTCATACATGATATTGATGTGCCAATTTTCCCCAAGTTTTATTTCATTTTTGCACATAATGTTTTAACCGGAAAAAATCCATATTCCTTCATCTGCGAAAATTACAGTTGTCCTAACAGACCGTTGCTAAAATAGAGCTTTTCCATGTTTTGTTTTTCTTAAGCTTCACTTTTTGGCCTTAAAAGGAAAGAAAAAAATATCATCTGATACAGTCTGTTAAGAGAAGTTTATTTATAACCAGTTACCAGTTTAAATTCAAAAGCACACTTCCTTTTTTTGGACTCGGAAACAAAATTCGTGGCATCAAATGCCACTCAATCCCATCCACACACAGCTCAGAGTAATGTAAGCAACAACATACACAGCATACCGCAGACAAAAAACCTCAACCCTATGGGTATCTCATATTAAAGCTCTAGTGTACAGACATAGATCCTGAATGTAAGCACGCTGCTTTACATAGTAGCTGCGGCCATAGTTAAGTCCGTCAGCTGATGACTGAAGGCAAATTAGGTAGGTAATTTTTTCTCATCTACTTATGATTTATGTAGTAAGCATATCTTCTAATGCTGCTGATGTTACAAAGTTCCTTCAGTGGAAATGGTAGAATGGTTTTTGTACATTTTTTCATAAAAGCATTCCAAACTTCTAAGAGTAAAGATTTGTACAGAAACCTTCTTTTACAGCCATGAGTTCCTAAACTCCACTATACAACTAAAAGATCTATTTTACAGCTCTTACAAATACACTTTTCCTCAATTCATCTGGCATCTTCAAATCAAGAACACAGATGCTAGGGGCTAGAAACACCAAGCGACACTGTATGCCGCCATATAAAAATGGAAATGTTTCCTAATCCAAGTGAATATTAGTTTAAAATGAAAACTTCATCAACTGCACAGCAACCAAAACTAATTCAGGACGATTTTAGTCTTAATACATCAGTGCACTGTTCACCAAGTGATTAGGAGAAAAGCATGCAAAAACAAGGTGTAAGTCTGCCACAACAGTGAGCTTTTTAAAACCTATCTCTCTGATGGTACTATATTTAATCACAGCATTGTTCAACAGCCTTTTAAAGAGTCATCTGTCTCTCCAATATCCTCCAGAGTCTATGGCATAAGAGGACTGAAAACATTTCTAAATGATGCTAGTGTGAGAAAACAGTGGCCCATCACATTAACTTTTTAAAAAAACAACCTTAACATGGCTTTGGAGGAGGGGCAATGGAGGGTATCCCATCTTCTGCAACTGTTAGCAAGAACTTCTAGAGTACATTAAAATATGTCTTTATTGACATTATTTAAAAGATTCCAAGTCATCTTACTTTAAACAACTGCAATGTCCTTGCTTTTCACTTATTTTGTACAGCTAGCCTACAAGTCATTTGGCAACTGCTACTGGTCTGTGGCAGGAATGATATGCCCTAACAGCAGTAACACCTCTCAACAAGCTGAGTTAGCCCCATGCATAGCTTCTACCTTCAATGACAAAATATTTATTTTCCCCAAACAAGTTTTAATTTATTCTCAACATTTGGGACAAAATCTCAATATTATAATTTGAATATCAGGTGTTTCATTCCATGTGACAATGACTCTTCAAGTAAAAATGACAAGATGGAGTCTTAACATGCATCAACCAAGACTTGGTTATTTACTTTTTCAAATATGCCAAGCTAAAAAACCATCACTAACAAAGTTTCAGAAATCAAGACATGTTAGTTATAAAGCATTTACTCCTGTTTTCATCTATATTTAACAAGTACTTAATTTCAAGGCTCACAGACCCTCAGGATGGTTAGACATACGTGGAACTGTACGTAAGTAAGTTATAGGGCAAATTTTGATCCTGATCAGCAAAGTATCTTCTGGTGAAATCTTAGACTTCCCTTTATATTGCTCTGAAGTTCTGCTTTTTGTGCAATCCAAGCTTCAGTTAAGCGCAGAACAATCAAGAAAAAAGGTGAAGAAAAGCAACTTATGCCCATTGTAACATCCTTAT
>VFFE01009152.1:546524-554024 GCA_008921705.1 Burhinus oedicnemus | reverse complement strand
TCTCATTTATTTAAAAGAAAAAAGTTGAAGGTTCTTAATTCTTAAGTGTAAAGCTTGTAAAGTATTAGTGCAGTTAAAAAACATAAGGGGTATTTTTAAGGCTTGATCACTAATAAACATCACAAATATTGATAAATGGATTTCTAATTAAAGAATAGACGTGAAACAACCACTTTAAAAATAGTGTCATAGCAGATTTGGTTTTTTTAAGCTAATATTTTTAAAAGCATGTGGAAGCAATTTCTGAAAGGACATAACAGCTTTCAAATATTTGATGTAACACATATCCTGTATTACCAATTTAAGAACATCCTCTTGTACAGCAAAGTTATATAAACACAGAAACATAAAATTAAGTAGGCAGGAGGTCTTTGTTTCATTCCTTCTTCTGTCTTGGCAATGGTTAATATCTGCTGATGAGCAGCTACATTCATTTGTAGATCTCCAAGTGCTTTCCCAAGGTGAGTAAGCATCATTATCCTCATTTTTCAGATGGAAAACTAAAAGATTAAGTTACTCCCTCCAGATCACATAGCAAGTAGTAAGCCAAAAATAGAACTCATTTTCCATATGTAACACCCAGTTCTGTATCCACTGGACCACGCCACCTTCCCACAAGCATCAGTCACACCTAATCAGCTGCATAACTGAATTTTGGGCCATGCTAAGAGTAAGTTGCTTTTTAACTCCTAAATTTAAGACTACGCCTTTTCACTTCATAGGTACAAACTTTCCCAGGCACCCTACTAATATACAATATTTGTAAAAAGTGGTTTCAATTAAGCCTTATGCTAGTTACAGATCTTGTAGAGCACAGAGTAGGGGGAAATGGAGACAACACAGATACTTCAAACTGTTCCACATGGGAAAAGTACCATCGAAAGAAACGAAACTGAAGAGAAAACTACACAGAACTCCAAAAGCATCACTGCTCAATGTGCAAGTGTGGTCAACAATGCAGAACAGTTATAAGCATGCACAGGGATAGGATACATGTAGACTATCTTGTGGCACACTTTCCCCTTCAACTACCCCAAATTTTCCCAATTTCAATCTTTATATAAAAAGATGGGCTTCAGAAGAAGTATAATGAAAACATTTAATGCATAGGAAAAAGCTTTCCTGTGATGAGGCACCAAAAGGATAAAACATTGCTTATAGGAAGCTGAAAAACAAGAGTGCAAATAGTAAACTATAAAAAACAATAAAATGGTATCAAGGACACCATAAGCCTGTGTCATCCTAACACAAAACCACAAAAACTTCTGATAAAAGAGAAGATGTGGCTAACATTGAAAACTGATTTAAAAGAAACATCTTTTGTCCGAGTAAAAAACTTTAGAAGCATCCTAAGAGGGACTGGATATATTTACAGAAATACAAAACTAGTTACTTAAAAAACAATGGTAGTTGATCAAAATCTCTCTGAGAACATGGGCAGGAGAGTATCAAGAATCTAGTTGGAACCATTGCACACACCATCACAACTGATTGCACTACATCTCTTTCATAACATTAACAAGTTAATGTTTCTTCTGATACAGCCATTCCTGAGGTAAGAACTCAGACCAGAGCTTATATGAACAATAAATGTATCTAGTTATAGAATAATTACTGCTCATAAAGCTCTGAAAAAATAAAACTCATGAGTTGAGTGCACACCAATAATTATTTGGAAGAACTATTATTCATTCCTCTATTGTAGGACTTTGCAAATTCTTAAGCACCTCATGCTAACCTTTCCTGCAAGCTGCATACCAGACTGAGCCATGATATAATCCATTACTGCACTCCTTGTGTTCCCAGTACTTCTAAGATGAGATCCTTTACACAGGAAAAGAATATACCTCAGAGTCAGTCTTAACACTTGCTATAGTGGATATTAGAAACAGCCTAAATGGACAAAAGCAGCCTAAATGATAAGGAAGCTCCCCCTGTAAAGACAACCTCAACAACATCGAAATTAAAGCACCCTTTAAGGTGTTCTCCTATTCTGAAAATATCTCTAGTTGAACATTGAGGGTATTCATGTTTACTGTTTCTCAAGGAATTCTGTAAGTGTGCTCAATTTGAAATTAAATGTATTTATCACCTGGTTTGACAGGTCTGCAGCTTGACCTTGACTTTTGTCAAAAGCTATTATTTCTGCTCTATGCATCACCACTCTAAAGAAGTTCTCAAAGTGGAGCTCAGTCAACAGTTCTGTAGAAGACATGAGACAGAAAACAAGATGATTTACTCCTCCCTTCCTAAACAGTTCCTGTGGAACTCCGAGTAGTAGGAAACTATACAAACTTATCATTGGTAATAACTACTATCAAGAGAATACACTGAACATGCCAAATAAAACCTAAGTAAAGCGGTACCACTTCTACAATTATACCATAATTGCATATGCACAATAATTAATGGCAACACTAAATTGCTGCATCAAATATTTTTATAAGTACCTCCTCACTACAAGAGATTTCCCCTCTTTTGCTACATACTTTTATCGTGAACTTCTCATTCACCCTTGCCTTTTTCCCCAAATTACTCTCTATTTGGGTCTGAGGAAATAAACTTCTCCGCTCAAATCCTACTCAACTCAGACCATACTTCCACACACTTTTTGCCCCATCCAACTGCTGCTACCATCAGAACTCATATCCAGCTGTCAATTCTCCCTTGTACTAACACTGTTCTGAATTGTAACAAATTTCTTGCTACCAAAGCAGTATTTCCTTCTCACTGATTTTATTTTTAAAATTATGTGTCATTTTTACCCGTTAATTATCATACGCAGCATACTCAGAGCTCTTCACACGTACACAATCAGGACAGCAGTTGCTTGTATGTTTTTACCATCTAAAATCCTAATGAGAAAAGGACAGGTGGTTTAGCTTTTTTTCTCATCAGCTGTATGACAGGTAGGAACAGATGATCACTCCTGTCTTCGGTTTCTCTCTGATACCATAGGTCTCCACTTCCTCCTCTCACCATTCCTGCTCAAAATATTATTTCCTGCAGCTGGTTATAACCCTCCCTGTCCTTATATCATTCATGAGTTTTGCTTTCAGTTCCCTCTTCTCTCCCTCTATAACCTCCCTTTAGGGGACAACACTCACTTCCAGGGTTTCAGATAACAACTTTACACTGACAGCTTGCAGCTTTCTCTCGCCTCCTGTTTTTATTGGCACCGTATCTTCAAGTACCTTTCAAGCCTACAAACGTATCCATCTAAAACTCAATTGACTCCAAATGCAGTGCTTCCCCAAGCACTTAGGTCTGACTTCTCTTGCGTGCACATCCCAAAAAGCCCCGTAGTAACTGAGGTAACTCTACCTCAGTTACCTGGTTCAGTTGAGCCCCCTGAAGATGGACTACAAGTACCAGGGCAGAAGCATGCACAAGGATCGGCTATGTCTTGCATCCAGTTGGAAGAAAGTTATCCATAAATTACCAGAGAATTTTGTTTTTCCTGGAAGAAACTATTAGATGCATGTGTGCATTTATATGAGGGGGAAATGAGCTATATGTAAACATGAAACATAAAAATAAATGAGCTGCAGGACAAAGCATCAAGTTGTGCACTGTAGTTTCTATTCAAAGATATTTTGGTTTTGTAGGTTTAAAGAGACCCATACCATTACTGTAAAACCATTCTTGTATTTATGCTTTCTATAATGTTCAGCAGCTATGAATTTGGAGTTACAAGTTTTCTAAAAGCTGTATCCAATTACAGTGCTGAATGATTTGAATAATAGACTGCCTGACATATTCCAAGATAAGTGGCTGCTACATTTCTTTGATATTAGGGTCATATACTGTACTTATCTATTTTTACTCCATGCTCTCCATTGGCTAGTAATAAATTAATTTCTCACTGTTAGTTTGGCATGTGCCCTACAGTTAAATTCATTTTCTCTCCCATTGAAGGAAGAAAAAGTTTTCTGAAGTATGACAACTATCCTCCTTATTTTTAGAATTAGTCATCACAGATTAAATTCAAAATACTATTTTAAGAGGGACATTCCCACATAAAGTCTTAAAAGCTGTTTTTATATTTTCATTTTTAGAAAATTACCTGATGGTGCTGAATGTGACATGTGACAACAGTTACTTAACTACTTGTATGTAATACTTTTTACAATATAAGAATATTATTTGAAAGAACAGTTTTTAACCTTAGCGTTTCATTTTTCTTGCTTCCTGGTGCACAAAACTCAGCAAAGGACCTCATGTACATCTGCAATTATTATCAACGGCAATGACAGCTGAACTTAGGTCTGGAAACAGAATACAGCCCAAAACACATAATCACTATCCAGGGAGCAACAATTAGTTCTTATGTGATTTGTGTTGTTTCCAGAGCAGGGAGTATGACGAAATGTTCCAGCTTCTTTGCTGGTTACATGTTTTACCAGGAACTCAGTAGCACCAAGAAAGAGGCAGTTTGCAGAATCAACCCCTTCATGCAGAACTTCTTCCACTGTTTATCCTACACCTTCTAGCTCTTTCTAACACCTCTATTTCATTGCAGCTACCTTCTGAAGAAAGGTGAGAAGCAATTAGCAAACCAATAGTGGCAATCACGAGGAAAGCAAGCATGAACGTGCAAGTCGAACATGTGTTCATGTACTGCAGATGATGAAAAGACTAAAGACACTGGCAAACAGGGGATGTTCTCAAGCATCCGACATCACTAATTGGTATCTTTAACTTACGCTCAAAGATGGTAATTCTGAAGTAAAGTAAAGACACCAGAGTTATTCTTAAGCTAACCCAGGGCCAGGAAAGCAGATGACTGCTTGTGTTTTGAGTTGTCTAAGCCATAAAGGATGGCAAAGAAGTAATTGTGGGATTGCAATCACAGGAATAACAACACGGTAGTTAAACTCAGACTTGCAACCTAATGCTGCATACTGCACTGCAAACTAACATGGAAGAGAATTTCTGGCATTTTCAGAATGTGACAGGTGGACAACTACGCATCAGGTGAAGTGACTGCATGTCCACAGATTGTTACTGCTCTACTTTAAATTTAAATTGCATCACAATTTTCTTAGGTAAGGATAATATCCAACAAATCATCTGAAAGTCTACCTTTTCAACACCAAATTTTAAAGCCTGTAAACATGAAACTGAATCATCAGCCAAGATCTTTTTTTCTTGAGTCAAATCATTCAAGCACCTTCATTATGTAAGTAGTAATTGATTTTGCCAACATATTGCTCCCAAAGCCAGCACACACTACTTTACCAGCAATTATTAAAGTTGCAGTGTAGGTTCTATATGGCAGCCTCATTAGAAACAAGGCTAGGCTAAAAAATGCCTGTGCCTCTGGTATTTTTTCTGGTCACTCTCATCCACTTTCACAAGGGTAAATATCCCATGTTGTACTGCTGCAATCTCTTACTAAGTTGCAAATTTAAACTGGACACACAAAATTACTTAAAAAAAAACAACCAAAAAAGAACACAAACTACTGTCCTTTCCCCCAACAAAGGAATGCCCTCTACCTCCGTGACTTTGCTAACCTTAATTATACCGATAGTTTTGAGATTCCCTAATGGAAAGTGCTACAAAGCAGAAAGCAGTAACACAATGAATCATGACACATGCTGATACACCACTGATTGTAAATCTACACCCTTTTTATTTGCACCTAGGGGCTATGCTTCATATACTCATGAAAAATTACTTCCAAGTAGCAAAATGTCATAATTGGAGGCATGTACGGTAAACAAACAGGCTGAGGATTAACAGGTATGTAATTTTCTTGTAGTTTATTTTTGACAGTGTAGCAACTAGATGATTTGAAAGATTTGTATAGTTTGGATACTTAATTTGTGAATTAGTTTCCCTGAGGCAGAGAAAAATCCAGATTCAAACAGAAGGATAAAAATCCTTGAATGCATCCTCAGACATGCAATATTCATACTTTCTCAATTCTCTGCATTTCAGAATGTAATTATTACAGATCAAAAAAACCTGCCAGACTTGCAGGTAGACCAGAACTTTATACAAAACCTTTATAGGTAAAAGTACTTTTAAAAAAGTCACTTTAATGACTGCATCAAAAACATATGAAGCGCTTAAATTAAGACATACACACCCACACACTCCCACACACCCTACCGCACTTCTTAAAGGCTACTTACATCAATGACTGATGAAGTTGACAGACTTAATCCCTCTAGGTCTGCTGCTAAACTTGGGGACAAAACAGCTGCTGTAGGAACTGCTGCAGGAGTTGTCACAGGACAGACTAGAAGTAAAAAGGAAATTGATATTTAACTTTAAAAAATTTTAAAATACCTGGAAGGACAATGAGCTATTTTCATTAAGTGTAAAAGGGCTTTATGTCTTGACCTAATTATTTTATCCCTGTATATATGTTTCTTAATAGCAGATTATTTCTTCAGACATGTAGCACCAATACTCAAACCATGAAAATATAAATAAAACTGATACATGTATAGACCATGTTATTTACATGAAAAATATTTTGTCTTCCTTTCCCATTTTTTCCTCTATTTTATCCTTTAGTCTGATGCATACTCTGCAGCACATTTTCATTTACAAGTTATGTGCAAAGTACATATTAACGCGATTCTAACGTGTTGCACCTATAGAAACAAACTTGAAGAACGGCACTACAAAGCATAGCCAAAAACCAGTGCCAGCTCTACCTTATCCTTCCAAGATTACATTTTAATTTGTTCTTCAAAACTGTGATTTTTAGTATCTTATTATAGTACCACAATTTGTTCATAGGTTGCAGAGGTGTCGTACAAGTAACATCCATTGGCACCTGAGAAAATAAGCCCACTTTAACAGAAAACGAGTCCAGACATACAAAAATTATCAAAAGAAATGTTTTGCATATCAATATATTCTAAATTTTGAAACTATTTCTCAGTTCTAAAACAAACAAAATCACATATTGTAATAATTATGCATAAAAATAAGTTGACAGTCAAAGCAATTTTTTTTTTTTTTGCCAGGAAGCTAATACAATAAATGAACAGAATCAATGTTTCAGGCATTTAAAATTCATTGAATTAACTGAATTGAATTTATGCCATGGGAAAACTGAGGCTTTAATCAAGATACTTACAATCATCTAAATCTAAGAGAAACACGTCTTGTTTATTTGGAGCTTTTCTATCTTGTACTGGTTTTTCTTCTTTCTGTCAAAATACATGAACATTTCATACTTTACCATGTGAGCAAAAGAAAAGTCTTTAATACTTTTATAAAGCAAAGTGTATTTTCTCTGCTGTAAAAGAAAAACGTATGCATTTTCAGGGCTCAACATTCAGAGAATTCACCTAGTGAGAAAGACTTCTTTGTACAGGTAAGCTGAACCTAAACTCCACATTTGAGTTACATTTACTCCTCTGAAGCCCATGTTTTTGTTTAATAATAGCTGCTACTCAAAGAAAACTTCTGGTAACAGATCAGACACTTCTGCTGAGATCATTAAAACAGAGATAGAAGCGTTTTTATTTTTGT
>VFFE01009152.1:530885-546504 GCA_008921705.1 Burhinus oedicnemus | reverse complement strand
CAAAAAACCCCACCAAACAACAACAAAAAAGAACAAAAAACCCAAAACCCCCTACCATCTGGGAAATGTACAATCAGAAGCTAACTAAATCAAGATAAAGCTAATGTTAAAGTATGATCACGTCTTATTTTCTACTTCAGTCAAGTGTGTCACGCTTAAGTAAATACTCAGCTACTTATGTGTGTGTGTATGCATGCTATGTATACACATAAACAAATATTTTCATATTTATATGTAAATTTCTCTATATGGGCATATATATTGTGTGCAATTCTGTGCAAAACACCAAAGAAATCTATTTACATGGGTATTGCCTATTACAAACATGATTATTTTTTAATTTGTTTTTTTCCAAGAAAATAAAGTTGACTGGATTTCTAGGAATAATAAACAGCCAATGACTGCAACACACACTACCAACAGATATTTCTATTGAATGAAAAAAGCTTTGCATTCCAAAAGACAATAAAAAGGCTCTGACGTATCTGGCATTTCTCTGTAACATAATTTTTCAGCTTTTTTCTTAAAACTAAGTCTTCAATATCACCCAAACAGTTTCCTACCAAGAGAGCCCACTACGGGAAAAGCAGAATACTAAACAAAGAAGTTAAGCTATATTCCATCAAACATTTCTCCATTTGCAATTCATCTTGGTAATAGAGATAGAACCTGGTAAATGCATATAGGACTTGAAGCAGGAGATTTCTCTTGCTCAATGCATAATTCATGTGCTCCGCCTGCAAAGTGTGTAAAATGAGAATTTCACACCGCAGCATGAGCCATGGAGCTGCAGAGAAAAGGCAGATGAAATCATATTTTGCTGTGCGAATTTTATTTCTTATCCTCCCAATATTTATACAAAACCATCATTGACAATCCAAATGCATTGACAGATCACCCACTGTTTCCATTGTGTTAGCACTTGAAAAAGAGATCAGGCAGAAAGATAGACAATTTGTTTTTGTATATTTTTTAAGTAGTGGATCAGGCTTTTAACAGCTGAGTGACTGTATTATACTTGTATAAGGAGGTCAACAGTAGCTGATTTTAAAATCCCACTGTAGAGATACCTACTTATACATGCATCATCCTCAAATCTGCATTTTAGCTCTACAGTATTTATGCTTACAGTATAATATGTATCTGAACACCTCAAACTATCCATATTTCAAAATGATACAAAACACTGCAGTACAAGAGAGTGACTTTTCTATTCACTGCAGCTCAATTACAGTGAACACAACAGCTTTTTCAAAATGATTCTTCAAGAGAAAAAACACAAAAGCATTATTAATATGTTCAGGAAAAGTAACCTGAAGTTTTTGTAACCTCTTTTAATGCTAGTAAATGCATGGATGTATGCACAAATTAAGCTCCCATGTGAATGCAATTGAACCTTTTTTATTATGAAAATTCTGCTGAACATGGCAACGGTACCCAACAAAACATACAGAATGGTAAACACCACTCAAAACATCAGCTATGTAACATAGTTCATAACGTATGGCAAACTGATAAGCTACAAAAATAAAGCCTACTAACTACTGCTCTTATCAATATGTATTTCAGAAAATATTTTCAGTTTTATTTAAAGGAAAGGAAAGCCTAATGAAATCATCTCCCCATATACACTGACCAAATTAAGAATACCCTGTAGCAGAATAATATAAGCAATGGCTTTTCCAATAAGAATCTATCAGAACAAAAACATGCATTTCTGAGAGCCTGGCTGAAACCATCTGCTTCCCAGTTGGCCTGAAGAGAAGTCAGGTAGGAAACAGAAAAATTCCAAGATTTTCCTGGAAATAAAATAAACATGGGTGGTTCTTGCAAAATATACCTCGACACATGGGCTCTATACAAGACTTTATAATGTTCTTTAAAGTTTATTAACAATTGCTTTTCTTTCCAGCTTGGAAGGGGTTATGTAGGTTATGATCAGCTAGCTCCACCTGTCACCACAGGACTCAAAACAGGTCTCTCTCTCTCAAAAAAAAAATAAATCTATTAAGCTAGTTAGCATAACAATCACCTTTCACACAAAATACCTGTGATTCTTCCCCCCCCAGCCCTCATCCAGTTACGCTTCTGAATATAACCAAGTATCAGAAACACCTCAAGAATAAATGCAGGCGTCCAACATGGCTTAGATGGAAACTAACTTCATGGTCCTAGAGATTAATATAGTACACTGAAACAGTCCTCTACGTTCAAGAGCATTAAATTAACTTCCTCCCTGCCCCCTTCATATATGACCATTGTTGTTTACAGTCCATCAGCCATAGCTGTTGCCCTTACATTAAATGTGCTAATTTCTTTGTGAAAAAGAATTTAAGGAACATAGACATTTAGCTTTTGCATAGTAAGCTCTATGCTGTATTTTCTTTCCAAGAACCTCCTCGCTTCTTTTCTTGCTGCCACGTGTATAAACCCATTGCTATTTGTTTTAATATTTTTTGTATTGTTTAAAAGCTTTGCAATTTTTCAGTTCTACCCTTTGACTCTGATCAAGTCTTCTGCCAATTGCTTATAAGTACTTTTTGTTCCTAACACATTTCTTTTTAGGTGCTTCTTAATCAAGTAAGACTTCAGGACCACTGCAACGTTCTTTCTCTTCTCTTAAAATCCAAGGGCTTGACAATTTTCCATTGACTTCAACAAAACAATCCCAAGCTTCTTGGACATTCCGGTTCTCATATTATTCAGTATATTTGACTTCACACATTCTGGACTGCTGTTTTAAAATACAAAAAGCTTCTTTATGCTAGTAGTCCTCACACATCCTGTGAAAGAACCAGAACAGTTTAGATAACTGTAGTGAAAGAAATAATGAACAATGGCGCTGGTATCCTGAGAAAAATGGACAAATGCAGCAGAGAGAAGACACTATTGTTTGCATATGGTTTTGCAGTGGCTGCTCAGAACTATGCAGGTCAGAGCACCTATTACTTTCTGATGAAAAAATACTGTGCTAATGAGAAGCTGCAAACTGTTAGAATTAATTCATTTCCCATTTAGTGTCAAAGTTTGTTCTGAGAGGACCTAGGTTACATTTGTTGTGTTACCATTTTTTGGCAAGATCCAGTTTGGCTTCTCTACTAGAAAAAAAACCTTTGACATAGGTGCATTACCCAGTGTGGTTATTTGGGCAGGAAACAATGATCAAACCATGGAAATACACCTCTATTTCTCAAATACCACAGTCTCACTTCATCTCTTTTTCTACTTGGTAGAAGAATGCAATAGATTAAAAGTTAATGTCAGAGTTCCTAGCTGGACCTATAAAGCTAGAAAACAAAGACCATGTAGAACATATATTCAAGATTTAAACAAAGAGCCTTACCTCCTCAATTAAAGGAAACACACACTGAAATAGTTGCATAAAGTTAACAGCCTTCCCTCTTAACTATTCGAAGCACACCTGTCCACCAGCTCCTACAATGGCATCAAATGCACCAATGTCTGTTTTGACTATTCAGCAACCTATATAGAAGTCCTGATCGAAATGTCTTGGCTTAATTTAAAAAGCATCAGAGTATCATTTTATCCTCAAAATCATGTATGAGTATTAAAATGGAAACTTCTGAGCTACAATTCTACCCTTCAAATTTTTAATAAAATATATAGAAAGAAATGCACAGGAAATATTTGATAACAGAAAAATAAGTTTCAGAAATTCTTCTACTCTTCTACCTTAACAGATTTAGCATAAAGTTCCTCATTTATTTACTTTTTAAATGAAAGGTAGGTAGAGAAGCAGAAACCAATTCGTGCTATTAGCTTTAGCTCTAGAATGTTAGCTTGAGTGTAATGAAATTTCATCTCTTTTTCTTCTCTAAGGTAAGCAATTAAAACCTGACTGACACATGGCTGGCTCGGTTCAATATTTTTGCATCTTCACACATTTCCAAATCCAATTTAAAAAAGATGTATTTGAAAGTTTGCTACTTCATAAATATTGTAAGAAAACTAATATAATTTGAAGTAATGGGATCTTTTATGAGCTTTATTTCTATGAAACACAGAGATCAATAAAAAGTTGATTACCCATTAAGAATATTAATTCTACTAACCCATGTATACACCTCAAGTATAGACACGTTAACTGCACTATTCTGAATTTTAACTGGAAATTTTAAGACAAAGGTAGTGGTTCTGCTAGAATGTCTTCAAACTCTTAAGAAACAACGTACTAACTTTTGTTTCTTGGTTTTGCTTCCTGTCAGACGCAGGTCCTATAATGGTTATACTTTAAGATCCCATTTTAGTGTAATAATCATCCCAAATCAGGGTATTATTTTTGCGAACTACCCATGTACTATGCTTTCATCAGTTCAACAGTAACCTAAAAAAAGTAATTAGGTTCTATTATTCTTCATCTATCTGGAGTAATAATGTAACAGAATTAAAAGCAAAATATGCTTTTTGTTATAAAATATTCTTACTTGCTTAAACTATCAAACTACCTTGGGATTAGTCTTTTCATGAAAGGTCAAAAATTTTTTCCACAAACTGTTTTTTCAGATAGCCATAAAACCACTACCAATCTCCATTCCCACAGAAAGAAACACGTATAGATTGTTAGATGCATCTTTTCATATTTCATAGGGGTTTTTTAAAAAAACGTATTTTACCTTACTAGAGGTAGCACTTCTAGATTTTCCAGACTCAGAGTCACTTTTAGAGTCTGATCCTGACTTGGAGTCTGAAGAACTTTCTTCTGATGAAGTGGACTCTCTATCAGAGGAACTGGATGTGCTTCTCTTTTTGGAGATCCCCTTTGCTTTCTTTTTAACGTCCTCTGAATCACTACGTATTGAAAAAAAATTTTAAGAACATGTAAAACTACCAAAGGAATCTGCTTAGGCAATATCCTGCATTAATATTTCAAGATTTTACTAAATGGATTTTAAGTCAGAATTTCTTCATGATAAAAAAACTCAGCTAAGATGGCAGAAGTAGTAGCTTATTTAAGAGTACACAAAATTGTTCTATCCCATTACACAATAAATCTCACATACAATCTAAACCAGCAAAACAGCCAAACAAAAATGTGAACATATTAAATATTAAAAATACTATTTGCATGCATCAAGCTTATATTTCAGAAAGAAGTGCAGACACCTCTTTATATAAAGAAACTTTTAGACTATTGCACCTATGATTCACAGAATCTTGATGAGTTGTAAGATGTTTTTGCAAAGTAATACTGCTTTAAAAAAAATAAAAATAAAAAAATCAATGCATTGAATTTATTCCTTTATTAATTCTTCTAAATCAAACCACCTAGAAATAAGACCTAGAATATCTACAAGTATTTTGACCCATTAAAGAGTTTATACAGAAGATCTATTACATTCTGACACCTTCAGTCATACTGAGTACCTTACAGCTAATGGACTTAAGAGACACTATTCTTTACACAGTAAAGTTCTGTTCACCCTGGCAATGTTGGATTATGCTGCTCTGTGCTAACAGCTACTTAATATTATTAAAATCTGCCTTGTTCACTTCTAGTAATATTACAACTACCAATTAGTAGATTACCCTTTTGTCTAGGTGGGAGTTACTACCTGGAAATATCGCAGCAAATGAAAATAGTTTTCTAATAGTTATCATGGAGCATATAAATTAGTATTGCATATAGAAAAAAACCCTCTGTCTTGGATCTGCAGGCAACAATTTTATACTTCCAAATCAGGTATTTCATACACCACCTGATTCAGCTTCTTCCCTAACACAATAAAGTGGTTACTAAAATGCTTGAAGGGTAACAAGGTCAACAATAATTAAACAAATCTGGACCACTCAACTATTAAGAGTCTCTCTGGACTCAAATGAAGTTGTTACACATTTTTGCTTAGCTTTAGGAACAGTACAAAAGAATATACGATGCTGCATTACTGTTTGAGATAGCAATGTTTTTAAAAGGGAAAAATACAGAGGAGAATGGAAGAATCTAATGTGACAGAAACAAAAACAGTTAGGGCCATGCCTTCCTCCTCCCAACAACTTCCCAGGACTGAATTGCCTAAATTAAATTTAATCAAAATTATTACAAATCGGTATTAACATTTAAGCCATGCAAATAATGCCTACTCATGTAACTGAAGTTGAAATCAAGTCCCCAAATTTTAGTCAAAAGCATTTTTTTCTGAAAGCAGCAAACTTGAGGCTTGCAAAGCTAAAAATAAAACAAGAGTACACTTCACAAAAACAGTCTAACGTAGCATATCTGACTGGTAGAATCACGGTGAAAAAATAGGTACTATCAAAATTATATTTCAATATGACAACATTTAAAAACTTGTTTGAGGTCAATGATCTAAACAAACATTCACTAGCATATACTGTTTAAAGTTCTTCATGACGTGTAACACAGGTACTGACAAAATTATCTACATTTCCTTCATTGCCATTGAACAGAAGCTGTAGTTGCATCAACAAATAATTGTGAATGCATTATGTAAGTGAAGTAAGTTGTTTTTCAAGAATTTATCTTCAAAACTAGATTTGAAGATTAAAAATGTTACTTTATTGTACATCAGCCAGTTTTGATGGGTAATCATTGTTTACCTTACTGCTTAAAATTTCAGATGTTATTCTAATGAAAAGAATTTAGTGGTAACTAGCTTTTTAACTTTGCAATGATGAAAAGCCTGTATTAATTTAACCTACAGATTTCATTTGTTCTGAACAGGAAAAACAATATAAATCACTTTTAAAATCATTAAATCCTGACTTAAATTAATAAAGTCATAATTAGGGCATTATGCTGTGTTTGTTATGGAAGTGGCAAGGCGAGCTGCTTTAATTACTGTCTGTAATAAAAGGAGCAGAGTGCGTACTGCGCCCCAATCAGCGCTGTCAGCCACGACTGAGCTGAGCTGCAAACTCATCAAGTGAGCTGGCAGCAGACTACAGAGTAAAGGGCGATCATGTCTGCAGAGGCCACTTGCTGACAGCAGTGGAAGAAACAGATTCATACAATCCAAGGTATTAGCCCCAATTACTCAAAATTTTAATGATACTTTAATACATGATAATGCTGTTGATAATGGGCAATCTTAAAAAGCACTAACACTTAAATATCTTATGACCGTTTCCCTTCACAGCCCTTGCCTCTAATATTTGGATCATAATCTTTTTAATATAACATTATTTAGAAAAATCAATTGTCTTAGTTACATAATGGCAATGTGTTGAAGGACTTAATTTTAGCTCTCAGCAAAATTGCTGCAAAAGGTAATTAAGTGTTTCACACAACTGTTTGATCACTTATTCAGCCTCCCAAGGTTACATCAATTTTCAAAAAGCCACCCAAGATTTTACTGAAGTCAGAAATTAATTCCAAACATAAAAGTAGTCTGATTAATGAAAATATGAACCCAGTTCATACACTGAATACTACTGGCATATACTGAAACAGGAGACATCACTCCTTGGCCAATATACCCCAAAAAAGCCTAATTAAAGGCTTAGCAGACTGTTTACAGGAAGAGTGTTTTAATAGCTAGTATCACAAAAAATTAAAACCATGCAAATATATACCTACCTTTCATCAGTAGCTCTAGATGTTTTCTTTGCAGTACCTTCTTTGCTGCTTGATTCACTGTCACTTGATTCTTCACTGGAAGAGGAACTCCCACTACTCTCATCACTGCTGCCTTCCTCCTTATCTTCCTTCTCACTTTCACTGCCAGACTCACTCTCTGAAATAAAAGCAACTCTTACAATTTTTTCTAAATATCTTACATAATCAGTATTTTAGGAATCCAAATTTGTTCTAAATAAAACAATGTTTTAGTATTGTAAGATCCAATGGAAAGCTTCAGCATTATTTACTCTGTATCAAAAGCAAGCAAGAAATTAACTTTTCCCAAACGTTTACAAATGTTTTGTTGGTTAAAGATCTGTCCTCTTCAGCCTACAGTATTATACTTTATCAAACTATAAAGCCCAGTAATAAATTAATTGCACACGGATTCTTCAAAATTACATAACCCTAACAGGAGTTGGAGATGACCTCAAATTCTTTAATCTATACATTCACTTAACTGCAAGATTATCTTTTCAACCAATTGTTTAATTAGATAATCTGTTCTTGAATACTGATAGTGATGATGATTGACTCACTGACTTAAACAATTCATTCATCCTCTAATTAATCATATAGTTACCAAATATTTAAATATCTGAAGTGAATATATTATTTTCTTGCTTCAGAGATCATTAATTTCAGTGATACAATTCTTAAGCACTTCTGCATATTTCCTCAGTTTAGGAATGACAGGGAAGAAGCTCCATATTCAGATTTTAAGGTGCCCCTCTTCCATTCAACTAGATGCTGAAAATTTTTTAAGTCTGTAATGCTGAACATTTTCTGTGTATAAATTCTGGACCTGGAAGAATCACATTCTTCACTACGTCTGAACTATATTAACATCTACTGAAACAGCTGTCTTGGGGAACTGCCTATCCAACATTAAGTGGGACACTGGTCAAAAGAACCTTTGCTCACTGAACTTGATAGGCAGCTGTCAGTTATCTTCTCCATCATCACCCCCATTATAATAAATAGAAAACATTGTGTAGAACTTGACAGCAATACTATAACACAATTTACTGAATAAACCCCATGAAAGACTACACAGTTAAACAAGTTTGGCCATTTATCAACACAGCAGCACATACTATCGAAATAGTACTTCATCAACAACAAATTCCAAAAAACATTCAAGACTTACAGTTCCCAACAATGAAGCATATCGCCACTCTTCCCACAAAAAGTTACGTACCTTTAGTTTTAATTGGAGTTAAACTCTCACTATTTCTACTAGACTCAAAGCAGGATGAAAACAGCATGCCAGCTTTTTTAACTGGGAAGCAAAGTCTAACTCATTTAATAAACACACAAGCCATATCAGTAAAATTGGCAGTTACTGCACATCTGAAGTGAACGTAAAACTTTCCCTGATTTCCTGATTCCATACATAGCTCTGGCTTTTTTTGAAATTTTTTCCAATTCTTTTTAAGTAGTGCCCAGTTCTGAAAATACAGTTCTCCAGGTAGCGGAGATGTAAGTTGCTTTCCAAACACCTACCTGATGCACTGGTACTGGCAGACTCATCTTCCTCCTCTTCTGATTCAGAGTAGAACTTTTCAGTAGGTTTCTCTTTCCTTGTCTTACCCAGGATTCCAGTCCATTCCTTTGCCTGTAAATAAATTTCAATTTAAGTTTACTTTTACAACTAGCAATATAAAAATATACACACAACACAGCAAAGAAAAACACTCATTTTAGTAGTATTAAGCAGTTTCTAAATAAATCCTCTAAGCAACTCAAGAGAAACTACTGAACTTCTCTTACTTGACACAATGAGGAGAACCAGAAGTTCTGTACAAACCTATAAAAGGTGAGATGTCTATTAGAGAGTCTACAAAAAGATTTACTAAGGCAGATTAAAAGCATCAGTAATCATAAATAAATTTCTATGCCAAAAGAACCTGAAGTCTGAGAGTTTTATCTCTAGATCCTGCTGAGTTTAGCCTATGACTAGAATGAAGGGTAAATATGGCTAGTTACCACCTTTATCATCCCAAGTTTTAAGGGGAAAACAGATGTGGACCTAGTAGGCAGCAGAAGTTCCAGCAGCCACAAAGAAATTCTATTTCACTTCCTTTGCAATTCTCCAAACAAAAGTAATTCTTACCACCAAAAGAACATCAGAATGTGGCAATACTTTGGCCAGACTTTTTTCTTTCTATATCCCCCTATACTACTAGAGAAGTAGAAGAAAACTCAGGTCAGGAAAAAAACAAATAGGCAGACAACTACATTGAATGATACAGGTCTGCCTCAGTGACCGCTCTGATCTGGAATAAGGCTAACTTTTCAAAGTTCTAACAGTGACTTGCAATGGTGTACAGCTCTAGACATGCTGGCTTCCTCTTAAACACCAAAAGCTGCTGAAGCTTTGTAATGCTCCACCCAGCAACTGGCATTTTAAAAATACAATATTCTTTTGGATATAAATGACAATTTGAATGTGAATTGCAGCTTAATAACTCAGTTTCACTCACATACATTGTGTAGGCACATGCAGAATTAGAGGAACACAAAATTAATGACAATGAGACACTCTACAAAGAAAATACTTGCGAAAAAACATGGCGAAGGGATTTTTCATGTTTGTTTTGAGGCTTAAGTGGCTGGGGGGAGATGTTTTCTATTATGTTGTAGATGGATGTTACTCCATTTGATCAATTTCCTGCAATACTTTTTGTTTTTATGGACAAAGGCACCTCCACACATTCTCTCATGCCAAGCCTATCATTTATAATCCCGTGCTCGACCTGATTGCCTTCAGATTCTCCCCATAAAAGCTTTCAGAAGTTTGTACACAAATACCTTTTCCTGAAATGTATATAAGCAAGTAGACAAGTAATATTAAAGTACTAAGGAGAAATGCTTGTTCTACCACATTGCTATTCACTGGCTTCTGCAAGAAGAATTTTCCTCTACCCATTCTATGCCTAACATCTTTTATGCAAATTAATTCATGTGTGATTTACTGTTGAAGCTGGCTCATGACAAGGACCACATGTTTTTTTGGGTATACCTGTTGCAATGACATACCTTTGGGAGCACCATCAGCACACTGTATTCCAATACATTTATATTTCTGTTACTGTTCAATAGCTTTAACTGACATTTAGTAGGACTCTGGTACCTGATGCATAAATTGCAGCTCTGGTACCAGAACATGACTTTGCCTCAGAGTTCCTAATCCAGTAACAAAAACCTATTGGTAGCAGAAGACCAGCCCTGTAACATCAACAAATGAGTAGTGCACTAATAGATGACATTTTCCTATTATAAAGTTTCCTAATTCACTCCAGATGATCTGAAAGGTAAACCCTGGTCTCTTCCAAACTTTATACTTTGAAACACATGTAATTTGTCTCCCTGCCACTGCATTTTCTGTATATTACCTATTTTTTCCTGTTTAGACTTGGATTTGTACATGAACAAACCTCCGCTCAGCTCTCACTTTGGTAGTCCAGCTACACCCAACATTAACACAAATTAACATACTGCAGCATAGTGAATATAAGAGATATGAAATCAAAAGTGAGGTGAAGGGGAAAAAAAGCCCGTTTAATCCACAAGCAAAGCAGAAGTGACCTACAGTTGATTCACTTTTCTCATTGAAAAGAGCATGCATTGTGCAGGTTTCCAAATGTTCCATTTCCAAGCTAAAAAAAGCAACACAGATGTTCACGTGCATCAACATTTTTCAGTACAGCATACAGAGAGTATTTAAATACTTGTATATTAGGCTAATATTCCATATTGATGAGTGCCTTCAGCGAAGTTACTTTTAATGATGCTGACATACCGACTCGGCTACGTCAACATTTCGGACAGAGGGGTCAGGCGCCACCTCTGGCCAGTTAGACAGCTCCAGGTAGCCACTGGCTCGGCTGTTCAGCGTGTGAGACAGGGTGCCAAGCTGGAAATGATCCCGATCTATTAAAAAAAAAAAAAGAGGGGGGGGTGGGGGGAGAAATACACAAACACCATGAGCTCTACCACAAAGAGCAATCTTAATAAGGGCTAAAGGTAATTGCCATTATATTACCTCAAATGTCATGGAATAAATATAAACTAGGAAGCTCTTCATAGGTCAAAAAACTGATTTCAGTCCATAGATTACAATAATCTCCCCCATAATGGTCAATAAAAAAGCTAATCAGTCAGTGTGTTTAGAGGTGTTGCTCTGAAATGTAGCTTCTCTAAAAATTACTTTACTGTGAATATTAAGAATGACAGCACAGTTAAACAATCCATATACATGTCTTGGCACAAACACATCCAGAATTTTAATAGTTTTTCTTCAAAATGGAGGTCCTTCTAGAGATTCAAAACTAAGACTAAGTAAGTATGAAAATTAAAATTACAAATCATCACAATAACAGAGCATTTTTAATTAAGATAACCTGATAACCTTTTAATTTGAGAAGACAAGACAATGGTTCTTACTTGTAAAAAGACAGGGAAAACGCACAGGGAAAATTATGACTTTGGAGAAAAATAATAAAAACCTAATCTATTGAGATTCAATTTATTTCAGATTCAGAAAACATTTGCAATACTCACATTAGCAATCTTCTATTGAAGTCCAAATAAAAAACTAGAGCTATTTTCCTAAATTGAAGAATAGCTTTCCTCAAAAGACACACCTTCTGTTATTTAAATCAAATTTAAAATCAACATAAACAGAAACGGATCAGTTTGTCAGGATTTATCATCAGAGAAATGCACTGTGTTTGCACCATGCAAACCTTGCTCACTGAAAAGCAAGTACGCAGAGCGAGTACCCTTGCATATTAATCATTTGTATTTGCTAAGTGACACAATTTGTGAGCATATTTGAAACGGAATAGGCTGCCACATTCCTTTATACAATGAACATTTACCAAATGATTTTGGCAGTTATACCTTTAAAAGGAGACTCAAGCAATGGGGCAGGTTTCTGTGCCAGAAATATTTTTTTGGCATATTTGCTTAAAGCTCCACTCTTCTCATTCGGAACAATAAGCTGCCTAATAAATCTTGTACGGTCTCTGATGTCGTAGCTTTGATCATACTTGCCGAGATTTAATACGTACTGGGTAAGCAATTTTGTCTGTGGAAAAAACCAGGACAAGAACAGAATACAAGTTATTTATGATTATTGATAACTCTGGATAAACATATTTAAAGAGGTAATAAAAATGAATGGTTATGTCAAACAAATGTTGTTCCACAGGGAATATGCATTTCTAAAGCTGCAAATGGAATTCTGCAGCCAAAGCACATGTCCTCTTCTGTACTGGGGAGGTGAATGCTGAGTACTGAGAAGCAGCCATGTGCTAGATTATTAAACTGCTGAAGTGGAAAGAAAGGCATCATTAAAAAAATAATCATATATGGCAAACCCGCTGAAGGGTCTACGTGAGGATAATGAATGTGGAAATACAACTAAAAACATGGCACTCAAAACTTAATCGGAAAAATATGCAGGACATCAAAACATCAGAGGGTATTAGGGGGCTGGCAAACTGCTTCTGCTGAGGTGTGTTTTATGAAGAGATACTGTCCCTGGCATAAGCAGTGTCTGCACTCTGACTGCACTCAGTTACTTTATCCTGAATTATGACCCATTAAAGCAGACACATGAATCACTGAACTGGATTACTGCAAATTATTTGCAGTGCATTTAGCTGTTACTTTTTCATAAAAGCAAGCTGCTGATGCCCTCTAAAAACCAGGATAAAAGACTTCTTCCATTTTTTTCTTGAAGCTTAAAGCCTCCAGTAATATCGGTCATTTATTTATTTATGTAAGAGAGCAACTTATATTATCACAGCTTTTTACAGCATAATAGAACTTCCTAATTTGATGTCTGAGAATATTAACACGTATTAAATAATTTTAATAATTCAGTTAAATTTTTAAAACTAAAAAAAGAATATAAAAAAATCAGGGAGACTTTCACAGTATCTTATAAATAATGTAATGTAACCAGAAGAATAGTGCTGAACTGACTTGTAACCCTTAGATGTATTTGAAAGAAGTATGCCACTTTCTTTACATACAAACAAACAGGAAAAAAAGCAAAAATGATAAACCATCATAAAGAAGTAAATTTTCAGTATTTCAACTCAGAATGGATGAATAACACAGGGTTAAAAATGTATTGTCAAGGACGATTTCTTTTCTTTATACAAAGAAACAACCTTGCATATATATCTTGTTTATCATGCTGTTGTAACAATAACACAGTTTTAATCATGTGAGCAGAAAAGTATGTTAAAAAAAAAGTTAGTCAATTTTGTTATGTGCAATTTGCTAAAAAAAGTTCAGTTTAATATTTTCCACATTGAGGGTGCAAGTTAATTTTTTCAGAGATGTCTAAATGCTTTTTCAGAATATTGATTAAGTCCTGTATGTGAAATAAACAGTAAACAAAAAATGCTTTTCATTTTAATCACATACAATGCAATGTATGCAAGCATTTCACAAAATACCCTGTGGTACCAAAGATTTGAAGAAATTAGTTGTATTACATTAGACTAATAGTAAAAGCATAGTTAAAAAAGCTCAGTGAAAAATTTTTTGTTTGTCTCCCTGATACTCAGGGATGGTTCCCTGGACATTTTTTCCCCCAAGGTACTGTCTTAGCTCTGGGAAAGGGAAAACTTTCCCATAGGTATTTCACAGCTTATTGGCAGCTATTTCTGTATCAGGGTATAAAATTTTAAACAATTGCATCAGACAGAACATATGTAATCTGCACTCATGCAGGACTTATGCTGTTCGATCTAAATGGAATTGGAAGGGAGGGTTCCCAGGTAGCATGAATTAAACTAAATGAGGGACACCTCCTGCAGCTTTTGCCATCACTTCTCTGCAAAACAAAACAAGACTCCTTGCTGTTATAGCAAAAAGCTCAGCAGAACAGATCATAAAACACAGTGGTCTTTGCTTGTGAATTGCTATAGGGATGGGAAAAGTTGAGGGCCCTGCTACCATGGTGGGCACTTTTTCAGTGAGTGTTGATGGAACTAGATAAAGAGTTGATCCTGAAAGACTGCATTTTCTTTAATGGGATCATTTGCTCCATGATCCTTTTCTCTTTCCTCCTCCCTCTCCTCTCCCCTCCCCTAAAATATATTTTCCATATTCAGTACAAATAAAGACACAGCAAATTTATATGGAAGAATGCTCCATATCTGCAAGAAGTCTCCTTGCAAGCATCATATACAGTATAAATAGTTTTCATGGTAACAGCAAGGAAACACTATTTTTTTTTCTTGTCTTACGGCAACACAACCAAACAACTAGCGAAGCTTTTCTACATGGAGGTAGCTAATAGAAACAATTAATTTTAATTAAAAACAAAAAGTAAACTAATGAATACACATCAGTTTTTCCAAAAAAGGAATATCCATAAGCTGAAAACTATTTGAGCAAGCACGTTAATTTGGTGAAATGTGACAGAATCTGCACACCATGACTGCTTCATAGAACAGTACGACAAAGTATTCTGATGTATGATATAATGCTTTTATTATCCCATGTCAACATCGCCTGTTATCTGGACATGCTCATTATATAAGCATAGTATAATTTCTTTTATACCCACACTGTTAGAATCTATTACTAATTTTTGTATGTTTTACTTTGGCTAATATGGAAAGTATACTTCAAGTCATCCTTCAGCAACTTTTCCAGGATGTTCTAGTGGCAATAGTTCTATTTAAGAATTTAACGCCTATCCTATATTAGCAGCAATTAATATTTGGGTAAAACCCCAATTGAAAAATTTTGTAATACCAGTATCATCAACAGATAAGGATCTACAATGGGAGAGAAAGAGCTATCTATCCACTCTTTGATATCATTAGCTTACAGTGACTTGACTCATTAGATACATAAGATAAGGTTATTGTGCTAAACCGTGTTTGATGTATCTATTTACACACTAGGACTACTCGGGACTTTTTCTGGTGGGACTCGTACTGTGTTACACAACAGAAACGCATCAAAATCTCTTTATTCCTCCTGCCC
>VFFE01009152.1:504819-530865 GCA_008921705.1 Burhinus oedicnemus | reverse complement strand
GATGGAATAAATCTTTGATTTTATGACCTTTTACAGTATTAATTGGAATTACAGTGAAAAATTAGTGTCAAGATGCTATATGCCATAGCCAGAGAGTAACAAAGTTTACAGTGCTCTCATTGAGAAGAATGAAGCAGCTAGCACCTCTCACAGCTATTGTTTTCAACTGCCTGGAGATCTAAGTTCAGCTTTTTGTATTATCTGACATTTTTAGACTATCTTTATTACTAGAGATGACTAAAACCCGCTCTCTCCCATAAGGTAAAGTGAAATAGTATTTAATACAGAAAAAGTAAAAGCAGTTAATGTCTTTAAGATGAGCACTGATGTAAAGACATAACGAGGCTGGCATCTCCTTTTAGATATCCCAAACAAAAAATGAGCAGCTTCTTGTTCAAATTGACCGTATTCTCTTGAAAATTCTGGTCTTAGATCCACAAAACAGCAAATCACATCTGGAAAAATCTATTTGATATTAGCAATACAACTTACAAATCTTTCCTACTTATGTGAATTTAAAAAATCCACAATTTCCCCAAGGAAGAAAGAGAGTGATCTCACCACTACCTTCATATTTGCAATCCAGAATGTACTCATAAACTCATGGTTAGATTTAGTCTGTTAGATTTCTTGAAAACTGATGTTGAGGCTTTTCTTTGTAGAATAATATGGACTCATTTTGGTTATTTATATAAAAGAAATCACCACTGATCTATACAGACTGTCCAAAACCTACCATGACTCTAAATACATGAACTTCTGGGTTTAAGCTTACCTGCTTTGAGTTTGTTAAATAGAGTTTTGCACCCAAATTTAAGATCTGCAACTTTACAAGGTCATCTTCGTTAGTGAAGCTCTTGGCTGTCTTTCTCAAAACATCAGGTGCGATCTTTGGAACTCGTTCACAGTACTCGCCGATGAGCCATAGAATGCTGGCTCTGGCTACTGGAACCTGAGAAAACATTGTGCACTCTATGTTAACACATTCACAAAGGCTATTTGCAAACTTGTACATGTACGTGTTCAATAACAAGTTAAACAAAATACTGTTTAAAGACAATTGCCATGTAAGAAATACTGACCCAAATCAAATACTGTTCCATACAGCCAACTGTGGTAAACTGAATATTCGTACCAAATGTAAGATACAGATCCTGCCCCAAACCCCATGCATTACAAGTTGACAAGACAGAGCAGGAATAGAAACAGAGGCACACAGAAATGACGTCTTCGTGTTCACAGCACAAGCTGGTGGCAGCTGGGAAGAGGATCAAAGTCTTTGAGGCGTGGTTGGGAATTCTCACCACCAGGTTATGCTAAACACCATGTTGAAACAAAACAGTGCTTTTTTGTGACAATATTAATATAGAAATGGTTTCCAAGAATACAGCTTCCTCAAATCCTGCCTATCTACCTTAAAAGCACAAGAATTTCTTTAAGACTATTGCTATCTTCCCTTCATTCTTATTTAAAATTTTATGACAGTAAGTTTCATATTTTTGCAAATGTCCAAGGCCAGCTGAACAGAGAATTTTGGACGGACAGGAGTTCAAAATCAGGGTTCGCAATTTCTGAATAGTAGCTAACCCCTTAACTGAAAACACTCTGATCAGAAACTTCACACAGGTCTTACTGTTTTGGAGCTACTTGACTGTTTCACTGAACTAACTGGCAGTAGCAGTTTTTAGATGAACTCCCACTGTATGGCGCTGACTTCAAAAACAGAGTACTGTCACAGACCGGGGGGGAACCGAGATGGAATAGCACAGAAGGAAACAGAAGCTCGTGCTCCACACAGAGTTTAGCCAGAAGCAGTTAGGAGTTAAATGAAATAATACACACACACACTCTTCTCAAAGATGAGATAGATAGCCTGTGTTAGCTGATGGTCAAATTAAAAATTGCACCTGTGTTACATAACTTCCCTGAAAACATTGTTCTCCTTCCTTGAGAGGAAGGAAGAAAATATGTGATGAGAAAATTCTTCTAGGCAGAAGCATGTCTTGCATAGCACCTACAGATTGTGGTGCTCTCGCGCCCTGTACAGACTCGTGTTCAACAGATGTTGAAATACCAGGAAAAAAAACATAACTTCTATCCTATCAAATGACTGACTACGTAGTTTAGAAAAAAGGAAAGCTTCTAACTGTAACTGCAATTCCAGCTAATTTTGCTGCTTTTTCTAAAAAAAGTAGAAAACATTGCTACCAACACTTTCTATTACTCCCTACACTATACAGTGATCTTTTTTAATGAGCTTACACCTAAGCCAGCGTGAGTTCTGCCTTAGGTAAGATTCACAGGAGAAACAAGCTTTAGAAATTCAGCACTGTGGTTCTCAAAGCACTAATTCTTAGCATCTTTTATACATGTTTCAATTACTTTTCCAGCATACGTCAGTTATTCATATATGAATATCTATTTCTCAGAATTACAATAGGAACCAACTATTAAATATCCTGCCTTGTATACACATAAAATTTGAAAGTACTGCTTTCCAGTTACATTCATAAAAGGTAATAAATGCCTGTAAAATACCAAGGTTCGGGATAGCAACTCCCACACTATGGTTCACAGTCCCTAATAAATGGCCCACTAAACCATACTAAAGAAATACTAATTATGTTCACAAGAAATTTTAATGATTAAACACGTTCTACTGCTCCGAAGTTTGGGAACAGCTTTGAATCCAGTCAACCTGACAATATCTGCCTCTATAATTCACATTGTTGCAAATAACATGCCTATAAAAATACAAACAGGCATGTCATGGGAAAAGAGAGGATTGCCTCTGCTGGAAGAGAAAGCAACCAGATCACAGAAAGACAGAATACAGGAGTCCAACAATAACAAAAAAAATCCCCTTAAGAGATAAATGCCAATTCTAAACATGGAAAAGTTATTTAAGGTAGAGCTAACAATGTTTTGAGAATGGTATAACACACTGAATTAATATACATAAATATATGTAAACACTGATTCAGACACAGATTAATTTTTTTTGATGAATTGACAAAAAAATTTTAATGGTCTTGGAACTTATAGTGTGAGAGAGGGGAACAAACTACTGAACAACTGCTAAATATAAAAACTGTAAATGCAGTCACAATATGTTCGCTTGTGAAACAGCAAGACTGATGCCATTACTGTACACTGATTTCAGAAGGGAAAGAGGTTATTTCTAATGTTCCAAAGGTTACACTACATTAAGACCTCACTCCTAATCTATTATTTTAAATTGGGCTAAAGAATAGTAATTGAGTGGCACATTAAATTTTCCAGTATTGGAGCAGTTCAAGTCGCCTGCTGTACAGATAGATACCTCTAAATAAGAATACACAGGCAACTTCAGATTTTGGTTATGCTAGATTTACTTTTCTAAAATATTTCATTACAGACTTGTTAAAATATTAGAATTCTACATGAGATCAAACACTGCAGCCTATTAGAAACATCCCTTTTCTTATTATTGTCTTTTCATAAAGCAAAAATAGCTCACAGAGCCAACCAATTTTAGTAATAGTATTAATTATGAAAGACAAACATCAGTATTGTACTCTTCCTAGTCAAATGCAGGACTACACTTTAAAACCTCAATGAAATATATTCAAATATATTTAAACAGTGTGCATTTAAACACAGTGTTTTACTATTTAAAGTTTTTTCCCAGTTTGTAAAATGTAATTATTAGAGTAATAAACTAGTTTTAGAATGTAAAATAAATAGACTAAACAAAGCCTAATTTGAAAAATAGTGACAATGGAAGACAGATGAAATTTCTCATGAGGTTCTGCCTTTTAACCAGCTGGTTAGCTTACTATGTAAATACTGTATATATTAAACACAATTTTGTGCAACAAGAATCAATATCAATTAGAGACTTTTGAAGCAAACCCTGAGTGGAAGCCATTTTAATGAAAAGTGTATGTCGAACTGATGAACCCAATGTTTCTGTGTCACTGGATTCATTTGGGGTCAAAATCACACAGTATTTTCAGACTTCTTTTTCCCTGTTTAAGTCTTCCAGTCCTCAACCATGTAATATCAAGTACATGATCTTGCAGCCGTTGTTTCCAGGGCATTCAACATCGCAAACAAGAAATGAAGCCACTTCTAGACCTTCATTGCCTTTTCCAGTATAGCTTAAGTAGGGACCTTGAATTGACAAAAATGCAGGAAATAATACTTTCATTATTCAGCCCTGCTCTGCATTATCCTCAAAGGCAAACAGGATTGTAAATTACTTTGCCTGATGTTTTATTCCATATGCCCTGAGCAAGTGGTTAAGTGCACTTTTTAAGCCTTAGTACCAGAAGGCAGCTTCTACTGCCATTTTAACCCATTACCTGTCTGGAGGAAAAGAAATAAATGGTTAAAAAACCCTCTCCCCTGAAAGCAAGACTCTGGTTACAGCAGTTAGAAAAAGACATTATAAAGACTTTAGAGACCACTCTAAGCAGCACAATTAAAAAAAATATTGTAGTTCAGCTCTAACCTTTTTGCACAACATGCTAGGCTAAAGTACAACTTAAAATCACCAATTCTGGTTATCCACATTTCTCACAAAACAAGGAGATACTCAAATTGCAAATGAGGGCTAATTCTCTGCATCCAGGAGAAAATTTGGATAGCTAGCAATTTTTAAATATTTGAGAAATGGAAAAGGGATGAAGTTGATCTGAAATGTCAGACTGGCAGCAAGAAGAAAACGTACACAGGAAAGAACAGGAGTCAAAGACAACTGTTTTATTGTTTTCAAATGGCAGACCTTCAAGGACTCCTCCATTATTTGAACCTCTACATATAAAATTCCTTTAAAAAAGGATCTCCACTGACTACCACCTCTTATATAGCGTACAGGTTTTGTTTGAATTGTGTCTTATTCATGCTGAACATTTGTTTCAAGTTCAGTGTACAGTGTCGCTGGACACAATGTCCCAAAGGCCACATATTTGTTTCAAATTCTAAAACATTACATGGATATTACAGCAAGTAAAAAAAAAAGATCAAATTATCAGAATTGTTCATTAAGGCATTACTTACACAAAAGTTTAAAAATACATTATTAAAGTGTATTCTAGGGAAAAGAATGTGGCTAGAATCTGAAGCCTGCAGAACTGAAATACATATGAACATCATACCTTGTGATACCTTCCCAACATTGAGGGAAAGGAGAACTTAATTAAAGCAGGCAAGCTGCCTCTGCTGTGAAGCCATACCAGAAACATACCAATAAGCAGTATTTATGTAGGGATACTGCAGAGGAACTGAGTTTGTTATTGCTGGATGAATGGACAGAGCAGTGTCAAAAACTCCCAGTCACTTACTCTAGTAGTAAGAATCCCAACCCAAACAAGTAATTAGTAATTCTTAATTGCTTAATTGCTAGTGACATGTTTTGCCCCACATATTAAGCTCTTCAGAGCTACATGCATTTGTCTTATTTTTCCTCCATGACAATTTGCAACTCCTTTTCCCATCTTTATTCCATCAAGAAGTGTTCCTCTTCATCTCTAGATTAGAAAACACTTCAGACTGTTCTCATGTGCTCACTCATTCTAGAAGGAACTAGAAATAAGTCTGTAACAAAAACCAAGGACGTCAGAATTCATCAGCTATCAAAATAAAAAAAACCCTGCCTTAGTACCACTCTAAGAGACAGTCTGTAGAAAAAAAAAAAATCACACCAGAACTACAAGATTCCCATCAGCCAGAAAGCAATCACTACTGGGTAAAATGTAGCATCATAAACTATTTTTCTAAAAAGAAAAAGGCAGAAACTAATTTGGAGGCTACTGCAGCTTGTTTATATGAGGAAATACACAAATGCAGAACACCATTGAGACATTCTTACTCAGAGCTAATTCTTGCTAGGTTGATTTACACTCATTCATTGCTAAAATGAATTAAGCTAAATCAAGAGGTATACTTCGAAAGTAAACAAAAGTGCCTTGTGTTAATCCAGTTTAATCAATGCAGTCTAACCAATCCACTTTAAAATATAATTCAGATTAGATCTGCAAGTATTTGCACTTAGACAAATTCTGGACCATAGGTGTTTTGAAGGAAAGATTTTCTAAAAAGAGTAGACTATACGACTATAAGACACGTATTTGATGAGAGAATATTCTAAAAGCTTTTGAAAATGCCCCTCAGTAACATCTTTGAAAATGTCATCCTTTACAGGGTAGAAAAGCACTCTCACGAATAAAAAAGGACTAGATAATAGAAAAGACAAAAACCCAGCTACAATGGAAGGCAATCATCAGATTGAATGAAGATGAAGACAAAAATGAGTAAATTTTAGATTGGGTGACCTGAAAGAAACATTGCCACGAAAGATTTTTAGGCACCTCATCATTGACAATCACAATCTCAGGCTAACACAAGTGAAATTTATAACACCACGAATGAAATATTCAGGCACCAACCCAAAAATGTGTTTCATCCAGTTTACACCAATTTTGTTTATTTTAGTGGCTAAGTGGTCACCATCTACCCAAACTAAATCATGACAGAACAGTCAAAAAGTTTATTTTTACCTTTTCTATTGTATTGAATTCTGTGCTTTCGGTTGTGTTTTACATAGTACTAAATTAATCTCAACTGTAAAAAGCACCAAAGAATTTCTTTACCATACTCCCCCACCCTTCAGTTACTTTCAAGTTCATTGAAGACCATATCATTTGGCTGCTTCTCCTATGTCCAAACCCAAGAGTCCTTTAAAGATAGTTGTATGTTCTTACATAAAGGTCCCTTAAGTTTCAATCCCAATTTTAAAAATGAGACCAGAAATACTTTCCCCAACAGAAGACATCAGGAAAAAACACCCCACCTGTGTAAAATATGTGTGTACAAAAGTGTGTATGTACGTATATATATTGTATGTCAACATAATAAAGGTCAGGAATCCTTGCTTTATGTCTCTGTGTCTTACAGGAGACAAAAAACAAGGCAACTGTGTTATGTCAACTCACAATGACTATTGCCATAGTAAGATCAATGTTTAAAATACACGTGCAGATCTCCGGAATTTCAGTAATGCTTTATGAAATGTCAAAATTTCAAACACAGATCCTCAGTAATTATATAATCCAAATACCACCTTCCTAAATGTGTAAAAATATGCTTATCCTTTCCAGAAGTGACTGAAGGAGTTTGGGGGTTGGACTAGATGGCCTTTAAAGGTCCCTTCCAACCCAAACCATTCTGTGACTCTGTGGAGAAATGCATCCATTTTCAAACATAATAGGTGCAAGTTATTCAGGATAATGATATGGCATTCAAATTATAAATACGAACTTCTTCCAAATCTATTCTTTAATCCAAAGTCCAAAATACACTGGGGAAGACAAATTTCTGGAAGTTATTATTAAAAAATTACAGGGGAAAACATAAAACAAGATGTACAACAATCATCCTTTAGAGCCTACAGCGTCACTATCACTGCTTTCTCCTTGGATAATAAGCATGATTCAAATTTTGATTTTTAGTTTATTCTTAAGACTGCTCTGTTCCATAGACTGTTCTCCTACTACTTAGCATTTTCTGACATTCTGTACAACCTCATTATTGGAGAACATGAGTACCTCAAAGTAGTTCAAGTACTGCATGTCCTTCCCACTTCCCCCCCTTACTCAGTGTAAAAAAGGATTTTCTTTCCCAAAAAAATTCCCTGTATTTAGAACTTGAAATATTTACTCAGAAGTATTAATTGTATAAAACAGCTAAAAAAGTCTTAAGTGTTAAACAGAATATTTAGAAAACAACTATTTTCTCTTGTACAATATGTGGAAATAAGATGACAAACTCACTTGGTGGAGTGCCAGAAGATGCATATAGTAAGATTATACACCATTCATAGAATTGTAGTTATCAATCAAAATATTATAGTAATTATCTGTGTTTTCAGAAAATTTGTACAAAATAGGTAGTACTTATTTGATATGTAATTAGCAGCAGTATCTTATAGCCTCTTTTGATTCTGGATATGAGCAATCCAGTAGAATTATGTTTTCTTTATATCAGTTACGAAGTTTGATCATCAGCTCTTAGTGTCAAAAGATTTGTTTAATCTATTCAGTAAGCACGAACTCAGAAAATAACATTTCCTTTTTCTTTTAATATTCCAAACTTTGCCAAATTCAACTATTGAAAATAGAAGATTCACTGATTTAGAAACTATTTACTGCTCCATCATCAATAAATGTGTAATTATATGAAACTGAACAGTCCTATTTATAGCACCTACAGAAAAATAATCATTAACAGATCAAAATCTGTCACCTTTGGGGTATGATGCAATAGGTAGCTAATGGGTTTTCACTATAATTTCGGATAGACCACTATCTGTTTTATCAGTAACTGGGACTGTGAGGAGAATTTGGGAACTAAATATTGACAAACCTAAACATCAATTTAATCTAAGGATAGATAATAGGCAATAGTGCAAATTTTCCTGTTAAATGCCACAGAATCTTAAATACCGAGAAGATAAAAATGCAACTTCAAGAAACACTGCAACACACTCACAACAGCATGTCTGGTACCATGAAAATATCAGGTGACTTGAGGGTAGGGAAAAAGATTGAGACTAGAATTTTTGAAACTCCACCCCTGATCCGTAAGACAACAGGCTGAAAATCCTCAAGTTAAGTGCTGCTTTGCCCTTATTTTCATTTCACCTTACCCACACCCACTAAACCTGCTATTCATCTTGCCCTAATGGTACTAGCAATAACTCAACATTTCCAGGGTCTCTTTCAAAATAGCTTCCCAGATCTAAGGCACAAATTAATGCCGTCTGATAACTTTTATTTCCTCTTCCTTAAGACCATGAAAAATTATATTTTACGTTAAAAATAAAAACTTGTGTTGTATTTCTCCAATATATCTATTTCCATTTACAGCCCCAATTAAAAGGAGATGGTGTGATTTTTATCAGTTAACAAGGAAAATAAGACACTGTGAACAAATACTCACTGTAATGTTATCCAAGAGTTTGGCCATATGCTTAATAATTTCACCATGGTGTGCTGGCTGGGTTTGCAGCAGTTTCTTAATGACAACAACACTTTCAGCAACTACAATTTCTGTTTAAGACAAAAAAATTATGAATTTTAAAAGCATTTATGCAAAAGAAAAAGCCATAAATTATTGATTGTAAAAGATGTTATCAGCTTTCAAAATATGCTTTGCAGAACTGAATTCTATTTACTTGGTAACAAAGATGTAAACCACTCTACTAAGTAATACAAGTTCAGCTTCCAGAATCAAGTTATAAGCAGCAAAAAGAGGACAGAGAAACGTTCTAAATGTAAAAATATCATCCTATTACATACTTTTTTTTAAATTGCCTTTTAGTAAAGCTGCACTTTGTATTTTTCCTTTTCAAATTGAGGAACAGCATGAAAAAAAATCTGTTTTTCATTGAAATTATGCATATTCATAAATAATTTGCTCTCTGCATTAAAAATAGAAACACTTGTTTAATTTTCAAAGAAGTATACAACATTAAAATTTCATAAACAAGAGAAATATCTAAACATTTCCTTTGCACTTTTTCACCTTCTAAAGGGTCTCTCTCAGGTCTGTAACTTAATTTCTAGAACATTCAAATGAAGCTTCTAAATGGCAAGCTGTTGTAAGATTTATACCAAAGTCATGCATTGGAGAACTTAACTACTGTAACAAGGAACATTCACAGCCTGATCAACTTGTATGAAATGTACAATTCTTGAAGCTGAAAAAAACCCACTGGTGCAGAGGTAAGCTTCTACGCAAGAGTAAAATCATGCAGTACGGAAAGATGAAGGAAAGTTGAAGATGACCAAAGCTGAAACCAAAACAAAGACTACTGTAAGACTTCAATGTAATTCTAATTTTCATTTATACTACAAAAAGAGAGTAACTATTTCTCCTAAACTATCAATGTTTAAAACAAATTCAAAGTCTGACAGCTAAAGTCTAACAGTTAAACACCACAGAAGTATTCCTACATTTCAAGAATTAATCTGACACACGGACCATTCACTCAGCAATCAAGCAAGCTGAAGTTTCAAAAGAATGGTATGAGGAAAACATCTCTAAATCTTTCTTTTTTTTCTTTAGAAAGCAAACTTCTTTATGCAGAAAGGCTTTTCAAAAGCACTGAGTATGCATTATTATGCCATAAGCCTCTGAAATGCTTAATTTTTAGCTTGTAGCTTTTTGTGTCATCCTTTATTTAACGTGACATCTCAGTCATTTTTCTACAGTAATTTATAGAAGCAACATTAACATGCCTACTTCACATATCTCAAAGTCTTGCACAATCCTACAGATCAATTTAATTTAGATTGTGTTTTTTCTAGATATTAAAATAAGACGACAATTCTCCAAATTTTAAAATTACAGTCTGGAATATTTAGACTGGGGGACATTGTAATGACAACCTTCATCACTGACTGTTTTGTGATACTGCTTAACAAGGTGCATGGTTAAGCAAAATAAAACTGAACCCAAAAAACTGATTGGACCTATAGTTATTATTAAAAACACTTGTTGACGATGTAGACCCGATCATGATAAAATGAAGTGCGGTAGATGAAGTGTCACCATAGGAACAACTTTAATGCAATCTGTGAGAGCAAATTTAGAGAACAAAACAAAAATTGTAAGCAAGCAAACCAGTATGGTTCCTTTTACATGAGTCTAGATAACAAAAAAGAAAGTACAAACAAAAGCAAAATGAATTTGTATTAGAATAAGGACTGACATAGTCCAGAAAAAAAGACAGGCTCTTTGAGGCTTGCTTTGTGCGCATGAAGAATCCCAAAAATGAGCATGAAATAAGATACACACATTTAGGTTCAAAGAAAAAAAAAAAAAAAAGTGTGGTTGTATGTTAAATTGACATTCTGAATGAGCAGTAAGAAAACTTAAAAATGCAACTCTGCTAGAATTAACAAAGAAAATGTGCATACAAGGCAATAATAAATGAATGCAAGAATTTCAAAACAGTGTAAAGTATATCTAAAGGGTCATAAAAAGTAAATCAAATGTTTAAAATAAAGATTAAATATCACAGAAAATCTGATCAGGAATGCCTTTACCCATAAAGAAGACTATGAGAGATATCAGCAACTTTAACTTTCACAAGTTATAGTAACAATCTCAGTATAATGTTCACTGCTAGCTGTCTTCAAACAATTTTGAAGCAATATGGAAACACCTACTGTGAGTAGGATAACCTCTGGAGACCCTGGAGCATGACAACTTCTCAAAAACCTAAAATGCATTCAGTCATACAGTGTTCTATTTTGCCCAATAATGATGTATATAAAAAATTAACAACGTAGTGGACAGTAATTTGTGGAGATCAAATTCCAGACTTTTTTATAATTGAGAATTTGGCCACATTATAACAGAAACTCAGAAAAAGACCTTAGCAAGGAGTGTATTACCAGAGAACATTCAAAAGCTGCATTCTGAAATACTACATTTGCTATGATCGATGTTGAGTCAAATTTTCTTCCATTTAGATTAACCGATACTCGCAGAAACTAAAACATGCAACTGAAGACTAATTTATCCACAGTCTATAATTTGTATAATCATTATTTCTAAAAGCAGCAAAACTGCATCAACTGTTTTTGGAAGGAATATACCAATTGAATCTCATAGCAAGGCTGTACAAGTGATTAAGTGCATCCTCAGCAAATCTGCAGATGACACGAAGCTGAGCAGTGCTGTCTACACACCTGAGGGATGCGATGAGATTTAGAGGGGACGTGGACAAGCTCGAGAAGTGGGTCCATGAGAACCTCATGTGAAACTCATGAGGTTCAACAAAGTCAAGTGCAAGGTCCTGCACCTGGGTCTGGGCAATCTGCAGTATCAATACAGGCTGGGCGGATGAAGGATTGAGAGCAGCCCAGCAGAGAAGGACTTGGAGGTACTGGTGGATGAAAAAACTGAACATGAGTCAGCAATGTGCGTTTGCAGCCCAGAAAGCCAAGTGTATCCTGGGCTGCATCAAAAGAAGTGTGGCCAGCAGATCGAGGGAAGTGATTCTCCTCCTCTACTCTGCTCTGGGGAGAGCCTATGTGGAGTATTGCATCCAGCTCTGGAGCCCTCAGCACAGGAAAGACATGGACCTGTTAGAGTAGGTCCAGAGGAGGGCCATAAAAATGATCAGAGGGATGGAACACCTCTCCCATGAGGACAGGCAGGGAGATTAGAGGTTGTTCAGCCTGGAGAACAAGGGGCTCCAGGGAGACCTTACTGCAGCCTTTCAAAACTTAAAGGGGCTTATAAGAAAGACAGAGACAGTCTTTTTACCAGGACCTGTTATGATAGGACAAAGGATAGTGTTTTTAAACTAAAAGAGGATAGATTCAGACTATATATAAGGAAGAAATTTTTTACGATGAGGTGAAGCACTCTTAAACCTTAAAACCCACCACCCTTAAAAATGAATGAGAATTTCAGAAACTTAATTTCTCCCTTCTACCACACATAGAATATAAACAGATTCTGGCAGTGAAATAGTGCTCTGGGATATGACCTGTATTCTACCAGGAAAGAATTTGTAAGGAGGCTTCCTGAAGAAATGTGCAGTCATAGGACCAGAAGGCGTATGTCCGTCAATTACTCCCTTCTAAATTAAGTCAAAAGAGACTGAAGACTTTCAGTCCAAAAGTCAGCACATACAGAACGCAATGATTAGGTAGTGTGATATATGAATAACAATATATAGCCTATACTGTTTAATATAAAATATTCACACAAAATTATCACACTACCAAACATCGCATTCTCTCGCTTCACCAGGGACCTGACACATTGCTCCTACAGAAATCAAAAAGTACACACATCTTTTCGGTTAAGTGAACCACAATGGAACGAAGAACCAATAAAGATCGCCAGATCATCATGATGTTACTCTGATATGTTTGAATATTGTAATTTTTCCTTCAAGTATAACCACAGTCTATTCATTACCAACAGGATAGAGAAGTCAGAAAGAAAACCTGAGGTTTTGGCTGGATTTCTAGAACTATTTGTAGAACTAGCACGGAGAAGAGAAGGCTCTGAGGAGAGTTCATAGCGGCCTTCCGGTACTTAAAGGGCGCCTACAGGAAAGATGGGGATGGACTCTTTATCAAGGAGTGTAGCAATAGGACAAGTGGTACCATTTTTAAACTGAAAGAAAGTAGATTTAGATATTAGGAAGAAATTCTTTACTATCAGGGTGGTGAGACACTGGAACAGGTTGTCCAGAGAGGCTCTAGATGCCCCATCCCTGGAGACATTGAAGGTCAGGTTGGACAGGGCTCTGAGCAACCTGGTCTACTGGAATATGTCCCTGCTCATTGCAGGGGTGTTGCACTAGACGACCTTTAAAGGTCCCTTCCAACCCAAACCATTTCATTATTCTATGATTATCTGTGTTATTAGAAGATTATGCAAATGGTTAAAACTAAAGTTAAAAGGCAATTATTAAAGCTAAGAATCCAGACAAACATTAAGTTTCTCTATTTCAGAACTGCCTGAAGTCTAAGTTTTGACCTGGTTAATTTTTCCACCTTTGTAACATAAATAACAGAACTGTGAAACCACAGTAATACGTATAAACTAAATGCTACAAGGAGTTAGTTTTCTTTTACATCATTCTAACAGTAATTCCAATAGATAGGTAGCAGTCACCTGACATATTAACAGTTCCAGTGACTTTATGACTTGCCTGTCGAAATTTGTATAGATTGGTAGGAAAAAAATTGTTTTAGCTATACATCCTACAATTGTGTTTACATTCTCTACTGTCCATAACCTGCAACTTTCAACAGAACATGGAAGTCATCTATCTGAGGAAAAACCTGCAGGTTCTCGCTATACATCCTACAATTGTGTTTACATTCTCTACTGTCCATAACCTGCAACTTTCAACAGAACATGGAAGTCATCTATCTGAGGAAAAACCTGCAGGTTCTCTAGTATACAGATAGACAAAAGAGACTTCCTATAATCCCAACTGTCTCTTACAGCTAAAGTGATTTTTGTGTCATAGTGGTGCCAGTGGCCAGCTGAAATTATCAAGGCAATTACTTAAAGGAAATGCATGAGTCAAATGCCAAATGTCACATCAAAGAGCCAAAATAAGTCTTCTTTTTGTACTTCTGCAGCATACGAGGAAGAAAAATAATTCTCAACCCTCAACATGGCTCCCAGAAACAAAGCTCTGTTCAACTGCTCTTAAAATTTTCTTTGCATATTTATGAGTGTTTTGTTTAAAGTCAAATTTCCCCTACTCAGGGAAGCTGGGGGCTACGGTAAAAAAACAACAAAAACCAAACACCAACATTTCAATCAGAAGCACACACAGAAACTAGAAAGTTCAATGATGAGAGACTCAAAAGAGCTCTGTGAAGAGTTATCCCAGCTGGACCTGACTGACTCCTGAAGAGACTGTTTTGTGTAAAAATACTCAGCCTCTCAGCACCCAAGTTCCATAATGATTAATGGCACAGCTCCTGTGCCAGACACAGCCAAGATATCTTGACTGTTGGGCTGTATCTACTGTAAAGGCCTTTCCAGAACAAAAGCACAGAATTAGAAGGCTGTTTTGCCACAAGCTCGTCCTTCAGGATTCTATTTTCATTTTGCAGAAATTATTTGGTCATATCTCTTCTGCACTCATGTGAACTCCCCATAGGAAGAAAACAATGCAGAGAAAGCAGAGCCGGCTCTGCTTTCAGGGATCTCAGAACCTGCTGAACTTAACAGCTTGGGTTTCACACTGTGTAAAGGCAGGAGAACTGCTTCCAGGCTTCAATAAACCATGGAAGAAGTAGCAGGACAAACACATTGTTTGCGCACTTTAAGGGTGAAAGTTGGAGATTATCCAAGACTCTTAAATCTGTTCTCCTACACATGCTAAACCTCTCTTTTTCTCCCTTACCATGCCCAAAATTCTTCTTATGTTCAGTAAGCTGTGACTATCAGTAATTTCCTGCCACCTGAGGAAAGGTACCATGTAAATTATGCTATTCTATTCATTCCTTGAAAGAAGGAATAAAGACACCGCAGCTATGGTAAAGCAATTTGCCAGCTGCCAGGTTTAAAAGATCCTCAATATATCCTCTGCAGTCTTTCAGAACAGTAAGCACAAGAAGATAATTTTATTTGCTAGACAACTACTTAGAAACAGTCAGGAAAACTAATCTTGTTGAGACAGACCTTTGTATACATGCACGTGCATATATGTGTGTATATATATGGAATTACTTTGAAGAAAATATTGAGAAGCTATGAGAAAAGAAAAAAGCCTTTCCTCTTGGTTTCTTCTTAGCAAAAAGAAAAACAAAGCAAGAAAACGGAAAGAAGGATTATTAAGAAACAAACTCAGTATTCTGAAGTGATAGTTTTACTATTTTATTTAAGACAGAAAAAAAATGGGGATTTGTACATGCTGAAAGGAGCCTGCTGACCTAGGGCAAGATTGCTAGTAGAATTAAGCAGAATTAAGAACAAGCTTCGATGCTTGTATTTTTAATATGGTCATTGCTGAATGTTATACAAAAAGGTACGTTGTGCAGAAATGGCCTTATAACACAATATGGGAAGATATTTTGGTTGATAACCAAAAAAGCATAAAGGGACATAAGCTCTAGAGCACTAGGAAATTAAATTTACATATCGTAAAAGTATAAAGCTTTACACTGAGGTCTGTCAGGAATTTCTGATACAAGGGGAAGTGGGTGAGAAGGAGGACTTGTCGTTCATAAACGAAGTAAGAGAAAGCTCTGAGTGTATCAGTGGGTCACAGGATGACTATGTGCTGCCAAAGTGATGGCCCTAATAAAGGCCTTAGGATTACCATGAAAAATACATCCAGTAGGTACAGAGAAGAATTAATGTTACTTTTCAAAGCTTAGAGTAGATCTCATCTGTGTTCTCTGAACAATTCTAATTACTCCAGGCCACCCCAAAACCATGCTTTTCCTCCTTCCTGACATTATTATTTTTAACTACATCTTTCCTAACTCTATTTCCACTATTTAACCATATTCATGTAGACTGTACATTATATAATAGTCTTCTGATTCTCTTATTGGCTACTTCAGTGAAATATTCATTGGTAACTGGTAAGAATATATAATATTCTCATGCATTGATTTACAGTGCTGCTATATCCTATTTCACTTTATCTGCTCCTTATTGTGTTCTTTGGTGACTTGCAACTCCGTTTCACTATATAAAAATAACAGAAGGCTAGATTATAAAATCAAGGCAAATTTGGGGCTGTTTATCCTAAAACTATTTAATGTGTTTTCTCAGTTAGGCATTGATGCACTTAAAAAAAAAAAAAGAAACATTCCAAGCTTTCAGCACCCTCTACAGGCTAATTATTTTGATGCAACTAAACACATAACAGAAAACCTACCATCATCTATGATAATCACAACAGCACTTTAATAATTACAGCATTTTGAAAAAAAAACAGGTAAACATGTAATCGCAGGCCACGAGGAATTAATTTCACTAACAAAAAAGAAAATAAGTACCCAGTGATTATGAGAGCCTTTTGAAGTGCTTCAAACAATAAGCAGCACCAGAATCACTATTTTTATCCAGTCACGTCAGCTAAATTCTTATAAAAGTCAACTCCCATATACTTTTTAACGTAATCTGCTCTGTGTGGTTCTCACTAAAAAAGGGTTTCATGCCATCAGCTTCTCAGAAAACAGAACATTTAGCTTACCATCCCTGTTGGAGAGCAGACATACGAGGCCGTTAAGGCACGTGTCAGTGACTTCGGTGATGTTTGTTGCGCATCTGCCTATAGCCTGAATTGTAGCTGCAGCAAACTGTTTATCTTGGCTTTTCACATAAGTCTAAGGAAACAGGATTTTCATTAGTCAATACATAAGTCTTGTCAACCAAAGAGTTACCATATTATCCTCATAAGATAGACATACCATATAATAAATTCAATCTAGAAAGCTACATTGCACGTTAGAAGTTATACTTTTTTCACCTCATTGTCACTTTCAGGAGACATTTTCTTGCCAGCTTTGGTCACCCATGGCCATGCAAACCTCTGATTTCAAGAACGCTTGGGGCAGGGGACAATTACCCAAAACCAGCAATTAGTTTGTGTGCAAGGTTGGAGGAGTTGATGAGCTCTCTCTTCAGAGAGGTTTCAGTTCATTTAACCAGCAGCATCTGTGAAACTATGAATAACCTACCTGCCTCAGAACCAGTACCTTTCAGAGAAATCCAGCCAGAGAACTGAAGCAATGAAAATAGATGTTATAAGCAAAGAGGAAAGAAAGAAGGACAGACACTGTTTCACAATATAGGCAGAACATCTTGCTGATACACATACAGATACTGGAGATAAAACTATTTCATCAAATGGCTTACAGAAATGAGGTTTGGCAATAAATGTTAATGGCCAAATATTGCTAAAACTAAGACCCTATCATCTAGTGACATACAATGTCAGTCAAGTTGGTAACATTTGCTTTAAATAATTTGGAATGATTGACTTTCTCAGCATTTTTTTTTTGGTAGCTGGAAGGAGAATGAGAAACAAAACATTGAAACTCCTTTACACATATAAAAAGCTCCATTATCCATTATGATATGACACAGTTTCATTTCCATTCTGAGAACATTTTATCCTGGAAAAGACTTTAAGTTGAAAAATGTAAGACTAAGAATCTAGATGAAACATCCAATAACGGCAATTGGCCAACAGAGAGCATTTCATATAGACTTTGCACAAACCTGAAATTCTCGAAGCAGAGTTGATATGTTGGCTTCATTTGCTAAACTTGTCAAGATTTCAAGCTACAAAGAAAAAAAACCCAGGTATTTTATCAAAAGCTAAAATAAAATACTATAAACAGTACCACATATACACTATAGTTTTACTGTATATAAAGATAATACTACTAAAAATATCACTCAGAATTCAATAGAGTATACTAGATTTCAGTATAAACTGGTAACAGCATTGCACTCAGGAGGAATATTCTCCTTGCATGTACACGCAAAGTTTTCAAAGCAGGACTCTAGGGTTCAGTGATGCATTTTCTACGAGCTCTGGCTTTAGTGTTGCACTGCATACCAAATAGGTTTGAAATACTTCTGGCAGCATGGTTTCCAATGTTATACAACAGGCCTTAGCGTATAAGAACCATGTGACGTCGTAAGAAGAAATAATGGAAATCACAACTGCAGCTGGGGAAAAATAAGGTGTCCATTATATTCAGATGAACGGCAATAAAAGACCTTTAAACTCAGGAAAGAAACAGTTGCATCTATGAGACTCTTCAGATCTTAATCAACATCAACACCATCAGACCCTGAAAGGCCTCTTCTTTGTTCTTGGTGAACAACAGCATGATATACAACACTTGGCATAAATTGTTAAGATGCAATGCTTCCAGGCTGTTTTACCTTTAAAGAAAGAATTCCAATACAATCTGCTTGAGATAAATTGAAGAAAAAGACAACTTAGAGGAAAGTCATGCCTCTAAAATCTGTTGGTGTTTTTTTGAGTTGGATACACACAGACAAGGACACTAAATTGATAGTCTACCTGTACTTCAGAAGTAATTTGGTAAGACCTGTCACCAAAGGCTTTTAAAGATACATATCTAGTATAGCATACAAAGCAAGTGGATAAATGAAAGTGAGAAATAGACAGGAAAAAAAAAAAAAGACTATTTTACAGTACAGGAAGGCTATCAGTGGAATCCCACAAATATCTTTGTTGGCCTTTTGCTTTTCAACATATTCATATATGAACTATGAAAGTAATGAGAAGACAGGTGACAAAGTTTTGAGCTGATGCTACAGTTTTCAAAGAAATGAAGACAAAGGCTGACTAAGAAAAGCTGCATAAAAACTTCAAGTATTAGGTGACTGGTTGATAAAATGGCAAAAAAAATTCAGAGATAAATGTAAATGAACGTTCATAACTGGGTAAGCACCTTAACTTTAGAAAAAAATCATAGGCTCTGAGCTGATTACTACTAATTATAACTGAGAATTTGTGGTTAAAATAGATAAATCCCATGAAAATATAAGCTTAGTGCTAAGCAGTGATCAAAAAAGGAAACGATGTTGGGAAAGAAAGAGAACAAAACAGAAATCTAAACAGTCCTGACAGAAAAATTCCAGGGTGCTCCTACATAGGTCTTGTCCTCCTATCTTAAAACAGACAGGATGGAAATACAGGAGTAGAGGGTGGAGAAAAGCACAAGGTTTTCTGATGTATGTAACAGTGTAGGTTGTTCTAAATTTTTCAGCCACCAAGAAAGAACTGAGACAAGAACGAAAAGAAAACCCACAATTTATACTTCTCCACCTCTTAACCATTATACCATCAATTAATACGGCAATTTAAATGTAACAACTTTCAATTATTTCAGGAGTGACTTTGTCTGGATAACACTAAGTCTTACCAGCATTCCCGACAGTTTTCATGATCATTAAATGTGAGGAAGATCTTTTTGCCTCCAACTGCCTCAAATTTAGTTAGATTTAATGTCAGAATAATAAAAATAAGACGGGCTGAGCACAGCCATTATGGACTGCACCACTCTGCACATGTAATGAGGGTGCAACATGGATGTAAAATGAAAATAAGGAAAAAAATAATGTTTCTTTAAGAAACCTGTACTTTCCACTCCTAAACACAAGTGCCTATGACAATCCAAAACAAAACAAGAGAAAGGGACATGATACTAGACAATTTTTTAGCTATTGTTTTGTCAAGGATTTCATGTCCATTAAAGACTAAGAATAGAGAAAACAAGAAGAGAGCCCAAAACATGCATTGAGATGTGGCCTTGAGGAAAGCCTAAAGTACTTCTTACGTCAAATGCTGACTTAAATGGGAATCTGGGACTCTTAACACTGTCTCAGGTTGTTCAGGGAAACAGATTTAAACTCTTTTTTCAGCTAACAGTATCAAAGACTGTGTGATTTCATTTCTCTTCATTTGAGAAGATTCTTCTTCCCATGAAAACAGTCAGACTTTAAATGTCTGAATGCCTGGTTAGATAAAAATAGTAATGCTCTGTATCACAGAAAGGTACCAAAAGCTGTAGTGGAAAACATAGCCCACTTGTCATCTACAGTGTGGTAACGAGAACTTTCAGGTAGCCTGACAAGTCTGAAGGACACTTGTGGACTGAACTAAAAGCCACATCTCTACACTTCTTTGTGAAAACAAGGAAGAGAACAGAATGATGTGTGCCATATCAGTACAGGAAAATTTTACCTTCCTGTTGGAAAGATTTGTCCAGCAGTATATAGAAGAATTAGCTTTTAAACTCACCTTCAGTGTTTTGATCATTGTTGGATCAGTTGATCTAACATAGAAACTCTTCAGATAAGGTTCAAACATGCCCTGAAAAGTAGAACATTATTAAGTAGCTCGCCTGTGTTTCACATAAAATGTGACTTAGAAAATTCTAAATAGGGTATACCTTTCTCTGAATTGACATAGTGGCAATATTTTGCAGAACAATATACTGCACCTCCCTAGAATATGAAAAGAAAACCAAGAGTTATTCTGCAAAATTACAGATACATAGAATAATGCAACATAGCAGAGAAAGTCCAATTCTATCTAAATCCAAAGCCAGTTATACATTTGACTTGGCACAAACACCGAAGGAAAAAGCTTATTGCCAACTGCTACAAGTTCATCATCTGCTTCACAGGAAGATGCATGACGAACCCAGGCTCTCATTTTTAAAAACTTTGATACACACAAAAAAAAATAATCACTAACACCAGTGCCATGGTGCAATGCTTCTTTAAGGCCTTGGGTCCTTGTTTAAACTAAAAATTGGTTTAAAACATCATCATTGTGGCATCTCCAGAAATAGCTCACAAAAGCCTTACATTTTGTCCAGCATGTTGAAACTTAAATATTTCAGGATGACACAGCTGAGAACAAAAACACATGGGCTTTATCTGTAGTGTGGAAATGACTGCATTAGTTACAAGAACAGCTAATCCTTGCACAACTAGCAAGAACTGCCATGACGTTTTTGGTCTTAAAAAAATTTCCTAATAATTCTCAAAAAGGATCAGGGTCTCCTGTGACCTAAAGAGTATACACTGAGAGGCATACACATTATCAAAAAGCAGCACTTAATCATAATAGACTTGGGTAAGATACAGACAACAGAATTATGTAATATTTTAAACACAAAAACATTAAACGTGTTTGGAGGATATTCTCATCATTAATGTATTAGTTTAAAAGCCTCAGCAGGAGTGAGCAAAAAGAAATCTGGGTACTAGTCTAAAGCTTTTGAACTACAGAGTTTCTGGCACCATTTGCTTAAAAACTAAGTAATAATTTACACGAATTTTTTCTGAACCATGAGTGCTCAAATTCTTTCATGATGCAAATCACATCCTAATAGAGAAATCATCACATCCATTATCTCCTCCTATTCAAAACTGTCTAACAGCCCTGTGGTAATTACAGCTGTTGCTTACAAAGAAAAGTAATAATAGAGAAGTACTTAATATCTTTTAAACCAATTTTTATGTAATTCTTACATAGGAACATGGAAATACTCAGCTGCACATGATGAACCAAGACTGGCAATTGCTATGAAATGCTCTTCCAGGTACTCTCACCCTAACTAGATTATAGTGTATTTGACATTAATTTAAAGGGCATAGGCACATAACTTCAAAGGCAAACAGTAAAAGCTTATTTCAAAGTGGCTCTAATAGCGAAAGTCTTTCACACAGACTGGTAACAGAGAACAGATAAGCCATTCAACATAGGAAAATCATAAGATTAGCGCCATTTCAGGCCCTAGTTGAGGTACAGGAAACACATGACTTATCTTTTGATGAAACTGAATACAAACGAGCAATATACAACACGCAAAAATAACCCTTTCAACCTGTGAGTATGAGTTTAGTTCTGTACATTACCTGTACATATGCTAAACTTTACTTATGTTTGTATAAAGAGAATGGGAAGCATACTGTACTACAAAACCAAACACAAAAATAACAGTGATTCATTTTTATCTGAAATAAAAGCACGAATACTCTACCAAGCCAAATTTTACTTCTTTACTAACTTTTAAATAATAGAGACATTAGCCTCTATTAGCCATTAGTGAGTTGCAAAAGTTTACAGAGAAAGAACTCTATGGTGATTGGGCTCACAAAAGTTAAAGCCTGTCGAAGATGAGCAATCTTGTCACAATGAAAGTGGTTTTGTTTGTTTTTTTTTAAAAAGCTTTTCGTCTGTTTGATGTGACGAACTTCAAAAAAGGCATCATTTTAACAGCGAAGTTCTAGCCAAAAATACCATGTTTTGTTAGAAAGATATTCTGAAAACATCTTAATACTGTGGCTCCTATCACCCCTTCCAGGCTTTTCATACAGATACATGGAAGTCCAATATATAAAAACTGAGGGGAAAAACGCCCCACTTTTGTGCAGCAAATACTGGCATAATATGCCAAAAGTATCAAACACAGAAAAAAAGAGTATTCTCCATCATATGAAACATGTGGCCAGTGAGACCCTCTACAGAAAAGTAGGCAAAGTCACACTGAAGATGATAAAGTCAAAATTAGATGTCCTGAATGAAATATAAACTTGTTCTTCAAAAACAGTCCACGGATTAAGGAAATATAGGGGATTCAGCAGCATCAAGTGGTATTTTAACAAATATGTTTCTTAGTTTCTCTGTCAACAAGAAGTCTTCAATATAAAGTGCAGGAAAAGAAAATACACATCTGAAGACTTCCTTAGTGCCTAGCAAGATAGTAAGGAACTCCAATATAATTAAATTTCCAATAACTTCCAATAATTAAAAAAAATCAAGAAACTAAGCAAACTAGTTAGCACTGTCTCTATTTGTATGGTATCTAGACAGCCATGATTCTTCTCAGAATGAAAGTCATAATTACAAATGAAACACGATATTGAACGATCACTAGATGTGATACTGAAAGTGATGGAATTACTTTTAATGATCCTCATTTGTTGAATAAAAATTAAGATTACAGGACAATTTTAAAATGAAAGTCTAAAAGTGCAACAGTTATATTCTTATAATTACGGCTAAACAACTATGTATGAAAAACTCTCACAAAAAACTAGACATAACAATGTAATTGACAGACTTGACCTACCTATTACTACGGAGTAAACGCACCAATGACTTAGAAACAATACCAGCTTCAGATTTTGGTGCCAAATGCCAGTAAAGCTGTGCAACTGCCATTACCACCTAAAAGTGGAACATTCAGAACAGCACGTTAACTTCAAATTGTCGTACTTATCTATCACATTTACTTCAGACCTGCAGAACTACCAACTCACTCTTCTTAAGAAAGCAAAGTGCATACCCACGTTCTTTGAAATCAACAGATTGGGGGAAAAACATCAGAAGAAAAGTATTTTTATTTCTAAAATAAAAGCTAATTAAGTACCTCTCATTCTTCCCAGTATTTACTGTATACTATAATATATAGAAAGACAGGAAAAGGGATGAAGAGAGAAAAAAAATCTAGGTAATTCAAATTGCAAACATACTGATAACATCCTTAATAAATTAGTATTGCTAACATCAAGCTGTACAAATTTATGACCAAATACTGTTTAAAACTTCTGCAAACTTTGTGCTTTTATTTTTATGAAGTACAGGTTCAGTGTTATCTATTATTTAGTTTCCACTTAAAATCTTTCATTCCATTATTCTATTATGCAATTTATAAAATGACAGCCGCCTTTACTGGCAACTTTTACAGTCTCAAATCCAACAGAAAGCAAAAACTACAGGGCTGGATACCAACATCCTGGCTAGCAAAAAGCAGAAGACTGAGATATAAGCAACTTAAAACCCATACTTTTTTTTCTTCCCCCCTCAAGTTCTCTCATAAGCAAAAGACAGATGATGAACTTTATGGTAATGAGTAAGTCATGTCACAGCCTTCCCTACAATACTGTCATGGTCAACTTTCTGTTCAAAACAAAACAAATCATAGAAAGGAGACTCCAAGGAAAGCCATCATTACGACACTTCACTTGGTATCTTAAATCTTAGTATCAATGAAGCAAACATTACTACTAAACAATAAAAAGTGATAAAAAAAACAACTGAAAAGAGGAAATAACTGGAAGATTTTTAGCAATATACTCTAGGGATCTTTTATTACTGACAAAAATCTAAGGTTGAAAACAAAGTAATTAATTTAATTCCTGGTAAGTTCTGTGAATTGTACAAAAACCTGGTGTAATAGCAATTCAAAGAAACACAATTTCACTTCACAAGTTAACCTTAAACATCTCAGTTAACTTTAATACCAGAAAGCTAAAGATCATAAATGTGAGAATCAATACCATATTTAACAGATATAAAGAAAATTATTTATGGAACGTGGAAGATAAGCAACTGAACCTGCTCTCAGTGTAGTGTGATGGCAAACATATTTAACACACTTGTTCCTTGCACGAGATGAGGAAATATTGTATAGACATTGAACGGTGATTTTAGCAAAAGGCTGTGCTCTAACAGAATTATCACTATAGAACTATATTCAATTTGTCTCCAAATTCTGCTGGCAGATCATAAGTGGTTTTAAAAAGAGCTAGGCATTAGTTGGAATCTAGAAGTATGTTCCAGGGGAGAAACAAAAACCTGGTCTGTTTAGCTTATCAAGAACAGGTTGGGAGGTGACTTAATCATGGTGCAATAATTCTTTTTGCAATGATGTGAATATTCATTATCACTGGAATTCTTTTCCCAAAGATAAACTTAGATTAGAAATAAAGTTCTGTGATACGAGTAATGTCACAATGATTCACCATCAGCATGGCCTTTTCTAATTCTAAAAATTTACATGCATCTTAAAATCTCATAGAAGTATTGCAGAGCATACTATACTCTTGATGTCATATATATCCTGGAACCCTGCCAAGACACCAACACTAAGAACCTGCCTTGGATTGACAAAGAATTTAGGCATATAATTGTCTACTTTTAAAATGTGAGACTCAAGGGAAAGCACAACTTAATGGATCAATAATAACTGTGATTTTCCTTCTGAATCTGCACCACAAAAATTGATAGTTCGCACCATTCTAGTTGGTGAGAAGCATTAAAAGCTAGCTATTGTGTAGTCATCGCATGCTACAGAAGTTGGATTCAAATGTTCTCGTATTTTCTCTAGTATTTTGTTCGTCCTTAATATTTGGAGCATATATGACACTCAGTTCAGGTGTTTCCCTTAGAAGCTAAGTTAATTTGAAAAAAGAAAGAACCATCATACCTCTCCTGTAAGTTACTAGGGAGTGTTATCACCACTTTTAAAGAGGTGTAGATTTTACTTTTCAATCTTTTAAGTTTTCTAGAAGCATAGATATTTATTAGTTTAACATTTTGATCAAAAAGGAATTTGTCATACAGCAGCATTTCGGCTTTGAAGCAAGGGCTTCGTATTTCGTAACAGCAGCCTGTGATCTGGGTCCATAGTATAGGTGTTTTTCATTTTCCGATCCTTTTCTTTCTCTTCTTCATCAGATTCATAGAAATTTTCATTATATTCCTCAACCACCTCATCATCCTACCAACAGACAAAAGGACAAGAACATATTTGAATAAACCGGTTTTAGTCATTAAGGAAGTAACATACAACACCACAATTTCATGCATGATTTATACACTTTTTAAAAATAGCTACCGACTCCTCTACCCCCGTTTGCTCAAAGCAGTAAATGTACCAACACGAAAAATAGCTTAACAAAATATGCAAAAATTTCCTTAGAAACAAGATGAACAGCTAAATAAAATATCTTCATTAATATTCTATAAATCTATAAACTAGAATAGGTATGAATATTGGTCTTTTTTGGACTTAAAGCCTATGATCCAAAATTGACATTTCTGAAAACGGTCAGTTGTTTAAAATTCCCTCTTTTTTGAAAACTTAATGCAAATCATGTCCATTCTTCCCTCTCTAGCAATATATAAACTATCTATGAAAAGAGTAAAAC